>VXBQ01016885.1:847107-924312 GCA_013400175.1 Phainopepla nitens | reverse complement strand
TCCCGGCCAGCGCAGCCCCCGCGCCGGGGCTCTCCGGGAGGCTGAGGCTGCCCTGAGCATCACCCGGCTCACCCTCGCATCCCCACATCCCGTATCCCACATCCCGCATCCCCGCATCCCGTATCCCAGCCCGTGTCCCAGCTCGGCTCCAGCACCCGCGGCCCTGACTGAGATGCTTCGTCGCAGGACAGATCTCTCCCACGTTTGTTTTCCTTTTCTTGCTGTTGCTGTCTCCCCAAGTGGCCTTGGGCGAGCAGGAGCCACCAGGCGAGTCAGAGCCGGGGCCATCTGGTTCAGGAGCTTGTTGTGAGCAGGGCACAGCACGTGATGGAGAAAAGAGAGGCTAAGAAATGCCAAAGCGGACATTTATTGGAAAGGGAAAAAAAAACCCAAACCAAAACCTCTTGCTTTTGTGCAACATTTCTCTCAGTTTCCATTGTCCAGCAAATGAGCTGTGCTCTCCACAAGAGCAAGGTGACAGGCTGGCTGACTTGACAGTAATTTCAAACAAGAGCTGAGCTGTCCCCGGGGAGGATGGAGAGGTGGTTGGTTTTTTGCTGAGTTGGTGGGTGTTGGATTGGGCCCAGAGTGAATTCAGCTGAGTATTTTGCAATCCAGATAAATTTTGGAGACAATATGGTGGAAGAGAAGGAGAATTTCACCAAAAGAAAGCTCAGGCCTCTCAGGCTGAAGAACCTGTTACGCTTGGAAAAGAGCCACCAAAGCTCTGTTAGGTATTCACAATACTGAATTGCTATTTTGCGAAGACTTGCATCAAAAATTAGAGCTATATTTAAAAGAAAAAAAAACAAACATGAAACAATGGTACAGGTGTTGCCACTCCTTTCACACTCTGGCTCTTCTCTCTGCCACTCTTGCCAAGAGGGAAGGTGCCAGCTCAGAGATGGTACCTAAGCATTGCAGGGAGAGGGGTGTAGAAGTACCTCTGGCAGATCACAGAATCAGAATATTCTGAGCTGGAAGGGACCCAGAGGGTCCATTGAGTCCAACTCTTAAGTGAATGGCCATACAGGGATCAAACTCACAACCTGGAGCAGAGAAGTTAACTGGCCTGACCTCCCTGCTGCTTTATCCGGGAGCTTTATCAGGGGGGATGTTCCCAAGCCAAGTATGAGCCACCAAAGCCAGTCAAATCTAACACGCTTTCTTGCACCATTCCTCACCTTAACTGAAGGAGTTTGGGTAAAGTTGTCATGGCCAGCACCCTTTTCCAATGGTGTTGGGACAATACTGAGGTGGCAGAGATGGGTTACTCACCTGGTGACAGTATCTCTACCTGACTTCACAATAAACCAGGTTACCCAACCAGTGCATTCCACAGCCTGCAGGGCCAAACACAGCATTTCATCACTGCTTGTCACACAAGAGAGACATCTCATCTTTTACACCTCACTGAAGACAGCTGAAGCTCATGCTAAGCCTCATGTGCACATTCAACAGCACTGGATGAAAAGACCTTTCCAAAACCCACCTTGACACCTGGAAACTCAAAATTTTGTAGCAAACTGAAAATGCACATTTGCTTCTCCCCTATTCTCTTCTTGAAGAATCCCACATCAAAGTCCCATGCTGCAAGTGGGGCTCTGAAGGTCTCACCATCAGCTTTGGAAATAAAACACACTCAGTGTTTCTTTCCTAACTGAGATCCCTGCCGACCTCTT
Organism: Phainopepla nitens; assembly: GCA_013400175.1. Lineage (NCBI taxonomy): Eukaryota > Metazoa > Chordata > Aves > Passeriformes > Bombycillidae > Phainopepla > Phainopepla nitens. The sequence goes on along the minus strand of VXBQ01016885.1, from coordinate 922,630 downwards.
CTCTCATGTAACATAAAACTTTCACACTTCAGCTTCTCTGGGTTTCTTAAAGTAACACTTAGAAACACAAACCAGTCAACACCTTGGGGAGCCAGGGCACTTGGCTGAGGCACTGCCCTGCTGCTGAACCAGAGGACCAGACAACAGAGACTTGGGAAAATGCAGGTACGAGCTCCTTGCTAGGAAATAGAATCCACTGACCATTGCTGCTTCTCCCAGACACCTTTCAGGTCACCACAGTCAGGCCTTTCACCTCCTCTACACCTCCCATTCCTGTCCAGCATTTTGCCTGCTCCTTTCCTCGGCTGCCTTCTGAAGATAATCCTAAAATGCATCAGTAACAACACTGGCAGAGCTGCATCTGACATTTGCTGAGCAGGGAGAGCATAGCTGGAGAAGATCTTGGAAAGTGAGTGTCCTCACATGTAGTACTTGCTCACAGGAGAAATGAGACTGAGCTCCAGCTTATCTGGGCTCTAGTTGAAGCATCATTGCCACAAAACTGAACCATGACACGCTCCTTTGCAGTGTGGAAATTGCCAACCACATTTAATTCTGGAGGAAACAGAACTGAAAATCTAAATTGCTCTGGATTTCTGTTTCTTGGCATTTTCCAATACATTTCACGTGCTGTGTTCCTGGTGTTTAAATGTGTGATAAAGCCATATGCTCAGTGGGAAGAGATTCCTTTGCCCTTCCTTCAGAAATTCCTTTGCCCTGCCTGCTCTTGAGGGGCAGCTGAGGCTGCTCCATCTCTCCCAGGTTGGGGTGGGGTTTTGTGGATCACAAGGCAGCACAGGGAGTGGTGGCCAGGTCAGGGAGCTGTCATCAGCACACACTCACAGTGTGCACAGCAGGAACCAAATATTGATTCCCAGCAAGTATTGCATCACCAAGCTCATTTTTGCTTTTCCTGTTGTCCCACAAAGCATGAACTGCAGCTCAAATCCCAGAATGCCCCTTATTGGCATTTCTTACTGCAGTGAAAGTGCAGTTTTGTTCTGAAAAGGAGCTCTAGAAATGGTGTTATTGGGTTCCACATTTACTGTATCTTAGTGACTTCCCAGAAAATTGCCTTAGCCTGCACACAAAGGAGTTTCTCTTTAGCTGCAAATTAAACCTGAGATCTAAAAGTGACTTTGGGTTCTGTTGCCACCAGGAATAAAGGCTCTACAACTGCAGCTTTGCTAATTGTTCTGTCAATTACTGCAAATCAATTTGCTCATATTTATTTATTGCTGTGCTATCAAAATTACACTCAGAGCTATGCAACACCCCAGTAGCCACAGCTTTGCTGTGGAATTTGCAGTTTTCCTTTGGTTTTCTCAAACACACCTCAATCTGCTGATCCTTCAAGGGAAGCAAAGGAGGTCAGGACCTAATCCAGCATCCACCAGACTGGCACGAATGAGTGTTGGATCTGACCTCTGGCAGGTTTGAAGGAAGTGTTAGTTTTAACAAAGTTGGGTGGTTTTTTCTTTGTTTTATTTTTCTTTCTGTTTTGTTTTGTTTGCTTTGGTTTTCTTTCCCTGTAGTCCCATGATTTTAAATGGAGAAAAATCAAATTTACAAGCAACCTCCCTTAGCCAAAAGATCTTCTTTCTTTTGCTGCAATTAGGCAAGCCCTGCCAGGTGAACTCAGGTGAGCAGTATATAAAGCCAGTTAATATAATAACGACACGTGTGATTGTCTGTAATGTGGCAGGCAATTGTACACTAAACAGGAGCATTAGTGGTCACTGCACATGATAACTCACTGTGACACCTCTTATTTTCCACTGTACAGAAAGAAAGAAAACAGAAGAATATCCTTCCCCGTGGCTCCCCATATTTTACAAAATGCTTGTCGTTAAAGAAGTGTAATTTTCTATTCCAATCTCGACAGACGGTTCTTTTGCATAAAATATTCTCCTGCTCTCTGCCCCTTATTCCCCAGGGCTTGGTTCCCAAAAGACATTAGTCCCCTTTAGAACAACCTCCAGAGGAACGAGGCGCTCCAATTCACCTAAAATTCAGGGATATCAAGTCTGACAGCTCCACATGCTGAACTCCTGGTCTCAAATGCCCTCTGCTTTTCAGATTCCCAACAGCTGAACTCTTCATTGAGCAATTTGAGTTATTTGCATATTAGAGAACAATCAGTATACATCAAGTAAAATATCAATATCCATTTCTTTCCACTAAAATCTACGTATTTGTGTATAAGTGAATCAGTTATAAAATGTATCCAGCCTGACAAATAAACATTTTATTATGTATAGATGTAATACTAAAATTATTCATCATCAAGTGAAGAACTGTTTTGTAGGAAATATCTAGTCTTTTATGTTTTTATAGAGTGGCTGAAATATTCTGCACAAAATGCTCTTAATAAAAAAAAATCACCTGTTCTCCCTGAAACAAATTTTCATTAAAAATTATTAACTTAATTAACATAATCCATTTTCCTTGGCATTCCCCGTGCCTGTTTCTGCTGATATTGCAATTAAAGATTTGATCAGAATTATGTTTCAAATTATTTTAAAATTTGTTTTCAAAATCCTATCTTTTCTTCCAGGAAAGTCCTATTAAAAAAAATGAAAGAGAAACTTGAAAAAGGATTCTGGAAACAGTCTGGAGATTTTTTGGAACATATTGCAGAAAAATATTTTTTTAAGAGTTGAAGTGTAAAATAACTAAATATTCAGTACTAGAGAGGAGGCAGTGCACAACTCTTTATGATGTTTTCTTAAAATGGTTTCTTTAGTTCTGAGCAGCTTTCTGCATTTCTGTTTCTGGGGAAGGCACGATTTGTTAGAACTTTTCGGATCATCCATCATTTAATACTCTCTCACCTTTTACAACACCAAAGCTTGGCTGGATCACTGCTGCTGAGGAAACACAACCACATTTATACAATGGATGTGTTTATTTTAGTGCTCGTTACAGGTGTGCACACAGAACAGCGTTCCCTGGGCAATGTGTTCCTATAACATATAACCATATAATCTAGTCTCTGTAAAGCAATGCTTACTCACAGATAATTGTGTATAGGAGGGAAAGAGGCGAAATCCTTCATCTCTGGGCAATTTTGTGAGCGAGGGCTTTGCAAATGGAAGTTCAATAGAGCCACCCTGGCTGGAGCACGGCGCACACCGGGGCCGCTCAATTCTTATCTCACTGGTGGCTCTCACAAGGGAAGATATGAAAGTCTCATTCTCTCATAAGAGAGCTGCATGGAATTGAGGATTGTATGGTTCTGGGGAGACTCACTGTATAATGTCAGAAATTGCTAGACATTTGAAGACAGAAATGTCTTTCTCCTTTGAGTATTGCATCCTAAGTGCCAGCCAGAAATGATTTATACATGCTCCTCCTTATTACGGACTACACATAATAAGGGCATGATAGAAATCGTATCTGCATAGATTCAGGCAGTTCCAAGAGATCTGCTGCCAGTTTTGTTTGACAAGACACTCAATCAAGTGAAAAGGTTCAAAATATTTCAGGAGGAGCCTCCTGCATTTTTAAGACCCAACATTTGTATCCATGTAACCGAAATCCTAAATGAGAGCAACATTAGCCTATATTCATCCCAAGCTGCATTTTGCAAAAAGGAAAATATTTTGAGCATGGCTGCCAGCATCTTAAAATAAATATTTTATTCATTTCATAATTTCAATAAGATCCAACACATTCCTGTTTCTTTTTTCCTTCTTTGGAAAAATGTGAAACAGGATAATAATGTGCTGGGAAAAGAATCTCAGAACCCTTTTTTTATATTATTTTATTAATTGGGTTGAGGGAGTTCCATTATATTCCTTATTGCCTCTACAGCTCTCTTCAAATCCTACTTGATCTTTGAAATGCAGGTCATTTTCCAAAGAAGCAGATGCATAAAGAAAAACAGAGCACTTGTGAGGATTTTATGCAGAGAGAAATTATAGTGATGGGAATTGACATTCCTTAGAGTGCATCAGATTTTCCATGGAATGTTCCACTGCTCCCATCGAGGCCCAGTTCATCCAAACTTGAGCAATGCCCTCACAGTGAGTAAAACTACTCCAAGGAGTAAAGCTTCACAGGACTCACCTCAGACAGGCCAGGAAGGAGGGTAGATCTTGACCTTAAAAACCCAAAAGCAGCTCAGCCTGAAGGACTGGCTTGGCTGTTGCTCATAGAGTTAAACCCCGCCACTGCCTCCCACATCTTGAAAATCCATGGACATGCAAGTCATTAGGCTGCTCCTAGAAAAGCTCTTTTTCTGAGACAATATCATGCAGCAAAATCTGAGTCATGTGTAGGCCAAGAGGCTGTGCCAGAGCAAAGCACTGAGGAGTAAAACATTCACTCTTCCAGCACTTACTGCACTGACAGCTTGATAAAGTGGTTCAAGGCATAATGTTCAAACAGAGGGAGAAAAAAAAATTAAAAATGTAATAATAAAGTTAAATGTAACTGTTTTAAAGTATAATTCTTTGGAGAGCTCAGTTTTATGTTGGGCCGGCATTTGAAGCTGCACTAGTCATTATTAACGGGAAGCACAGATAGAGGAGATTTAAATCACTAAAGTAATAAAATCTGAACGAGGGCTAGCACCTTGAAAGGCTCTTGGAGAGAAGATTGCATACAAATGCAATTAAAACGATGCTTATAAAATACTAAGATGTTAATTGGGTTTAGTCCCAGAAGCCCCAGCAGTACAGTATGTCAGAAGTTAGCTGGTTTGAAGTTTAAAAAGAGTGGTTTAATTTGTACACCTTGTCCTAATTACGAAGCTTTCTGCAGCCTGTGTATCGGCATGGTTTATTGTAGCTTAGAGCTTTGTAAAACAAACACACACCAGTTAATTGGGTTATTGCAATGGAAAATTGGGCTGCAGGACTGAAACCTTCCTTGCTAGTGTTTTTTTACAGCTTGTAATGAACGCTCCAGCAATGTCAGGATAGACTGATTTGTAAGGTGTGCAGTTTACAACTTGGTTATACCGCTGGTCCGAAAAATAGGTGATACAGTGAAAACAAAGACTAGCACGATATAATGTTGCTGAGCTGGTGGGTTGAAGCCCCAGCTGGCTTATTTATATCTTGCAATCCCTCCAAATACTCCAGCAGGTCTGAACTCTACATTCCCACATTCGAGACAGGACCATAATAAGGCAGGGAGAGAATACCATGGTTGTTCGAGGAGCCCGTGGAGGCTGCGAGCACCTGCTGGGGGTCCTGTGAGGTCGTGTGTTTTTCCTCATAATCAGTAAATAACTACTTAGAATAAGAACAGAGTAATACAAAGAAAAGGGAAGAATGGGAGACGTTGCTGTTCAAGATTTGCTCAAGACCACTTATCTTGGAGTTCGTTTGTGCCATTCAGCTAATACTCATTTCTTTGTATGAAGGACACTCTCCAAATGAAAATCAGGCCTCTCCCCTCATGTCTTGCTTCAGTCCAAACTTCACAGAGCTGGGGTTCTCAGAGCACAAAGCTCTTATCCCTCAAACTCATACTAAGCACATAAAAAGTTGCATTTCTGGGGTCAGTGGACTCACCCTAACAGGGAACATTTGAGCAGGAGAGGAGACCAAATCCCAGCCATCAGCTCAGGGCTGATCACAGAGACACAGTGACTCCAACCTTTCCACCCTGCTGCAGCTCTGCCATTCAAGGTCAAATCCCTGGAAAAGCTTAGAAACTTTAGAAACCCTCAGCTGCTGCAGAGGGTGGTGTGACAAACTGACACAGCTCTGATTTGGGTCCTTGATGTGGGGACTCCCTTCAAAAAAGGGAATTTCTCCCCTGCTGCCCCAGGAGCTGCTCTTTGTTAGTCACTTTGCTGAAAAGCAGTCAGGTATTCAGGCTCATCTGGGTCTAGACCCGCCCCTCTGCAGGCTGGATCTGTGTCTGTTTGGAGAAGTGTGGGAGCACGCACCAGAGGAAAGCTGGTGATGCGCTGGGAAAGTGGAAAGTCTAATTTCCTGCATTTTTCTCAGGAGTGTGACTGCAACAGAGCCATGGCCAACGTCTCTGGCAGCAAGGACCTGGAGTATCAAGGACACTGTGTGTCAAGGAACCAGTCAGGCCACAACAGAACTAATGTAATGTGTGACCAGTCCTGCAGCCACCAGCCCGCAGGACAGGGGAGGAATTTCCCTTCATGATCTCATCTATATGTAATATTTATACCATTATGGGCACAGCTGGCTGGTTAGGCACTTTAAAAGATCACTTTAACTAGTCTTCAGGTAGCAAATAAGTTGCTGAGAGGGAGGAATGGGTATGCTATCAGAAACACTAGCTTTTTGCAGCCCAGGTGACGTGACTAGCATCAATACATCCCATACAATGGGCTTAACATTCTGCAGTCCTGGCACACATCTGATAGCTTAGAGATGTGTGATAGCATGCACCTCTAAAAAGCCATTAATACATACAGGAAAGTGAGATAGGGGTTGTATCATTACCACTGGTTATGTTTGATGGCAAATAGGTGCTCAGAAAATCCAGGTGATCACTGGGAATTCCAGGTTTCCAGGTGGACCCTTCCCACCTCTCCACAAAGCCACCACTTGCCTTTAAAGCTTGCAAAGCCCTGCATTTTCCCGTCTGGAGTAGCTGCCACCCCAACTACTGCATTTACTTGCTACTTAAGGTACATGAGGGCATAATCTCACCTCGTTGAGGAGGGGATTTACATGTACAGCACTTACAGGCGATACACATATAACTCAGAGCCCAACACAGAGTGAAAATATAATTATCATAACCATTGCCACATTGCAGGAGGCTTGGGCATTCTGAGGCATAAGTCTAATTAGCTTTAAGCTGCATAAGAGGTGAGGGTGATAGTTGGGTTTTTTTTGACTTACTGCTCAGTGCTTGGTCTGAATATTCAAATGTATTGTTGCTTTTTAAAGTAGCTCCTTCATGGCTCACTGTGTCATGTCAAAACTCCCTTATCTTGGTGACTTTTGTAGAGGTTCCTGCAAGCACATTAAGATACATTTTTAGCCTGTTCTGTTGATCTCTCTGTTCTGGCTTCATTGTTTATAAATGCCAAAGACCACTGCTGCAATGGTAACACTTTTATTTTTTATTCACCAGGATTTGCAAGCAGCAAAGTTATATAACACTAAAAGGAAACTTACATGCACTATTTCCAGATACATGCATTTTCTGTGTGCTGAATTCACTTCAAAAGTTTATGATATTTGCAAAAATGGCAGCTCAAGTCCTTATCACACAGGTCTGCCAGCTTTCATTGTGTGCAGTGTTCCTCGAAGCTGGGAACAGTCACTCTTGGCTTCCTGTGCAGACAAAGAAGAGAGAGTTGCCCTGCCAGGACACAATTCAGATTATAGGTAGATTGAATGATGCACAAGAAAGCCTATTTCTATTTATTGAGATGAGAAATTTTTCCCACCTTCTCCTAGGGTCCCAGCTGACGTATTGAGAATCCCCTTCACAAAGTATTGATTTTAGGATGTTAGATCCATAACAATAATGGGGTAAAAGCCCAAGTCTGTAGGCGCTCCTATTACAGAACTATTTATTTTAAAGGGTCTCTGAGAGCTAAGTGCCTGTAAACTTGGTTTTTATAGGAGGCCAAGACTCAAAGTCCTTTTTTAGTTTCACTCTCTCTACAGAATGAAGGGTTTGCTTGAATAAGAAATAATGAGCAAGGCCTTCAAGGTTTAGACTTTCCTCTACTAAGAGGCACCACAGGATTCCCAGCAGCTGCCAGCATCCACTAGCACAGCTCAAGTGGGTTGCACATTATGCCAAGTGCTCCCAATGCCACTTGAACCCTGAAGTGCATCTCCAACCACAAATAATCTGCTGTCTCAAGAGCCTGCAAAGAAGCTTAACTCCTAGGCTTGATGGGGGCGGATCTTTTTGCTAGTCCAAAGGTTGCATCTTCACATTACAGCGAAGTCAGATGACTGGAAAGCCCCTGCCAGAAGGGAGATCCCTCCATAACCTCCATCTCCAGCCACGTGCCTCTGTGTGTCCCTTCCCTGGTGGAGGTATTCATCACATGGTCACTGACAGCCCAGGCAGCAGGCTGACTTACAAAATAAATGAATGTTTTCTGCTGGTGCAGTCACTTGAGTCGACTCATTCCGTAAGGACACCAGCTCCTAGAAGTTTCATCTCTTGGGCATTCACTCATTTCATTAAAAACAGGGAACTTGTGACAAAAAAAGCCTTAATTTTTTCACAAATCTGTTTTGGCCAAAAAGTCGAGAGCTGGAGGGAATGTGATGATGGAGGATCGAATGGAAAATTCTCAGCAAGCAGTTTCCAGTGTGCTGATGACTTCTTGTAAATGCATTGACAATTTGGAAACTGGAACCCTCCACCAAGCCACTGGGCTGCCTTTCAGCTGAGGTTGCCTTCCAAAAGAGGGCCCTGCTGACCCCTCCAGTCCTGCTCCTGTCTCAGTCTGAGCCTCCCCCTCAGGCCCAGCATGCAAGAGCCAAGCTCCTACAGCCATGATGAATCTCTGGATTCAAAAATAAACATTGGCCACTTCTTTTCCTTCCTGGGAGGGCTGTCCAACTCTGTTGCATCAGTGATGGTGAGAACTCCCAGAAAATTCCCTCTGCTATGGCACCATTGCCATTTCCATCTCGGTCTGGCTCCTCCAGAGGTGCTGCCTTTGTTCCCCACTTTGTTCTCCACTTTGTTCCCCTCACTGTTCTGGAAATGGGAGATAAGTGACACACTCCATTCTGCTGAGGGCTTTGGGAAAGTCACCATGCTGGAGGAACTGTAGGAGAAGTCTCCTTGGGAATAGCAGCTCATATTTAATCTCCCCTAGATCATGTCAATGTGAGTCTGGAGAGAACAGGTCTTTCATTTTTCTTCCTCAGTAAGCTACCATATGCACCTCATCCCCCACTTAAGCTAAGAGATTGATGGCTAAATTGCTTAACCCTGGTGTTTTTAATTAATTAGATCTACTTCATAGAAGGTTTAATACAGTAGTTTAATTTAGACTTTGCTCAGAGTATGATATAAAATCCAGATTTATTACTATTTTTTATCATTTTTTTGTTTTTATATGATTCCATCATATAAAAAGACTAGTGTATGTTATAGACTTTAAAAAGTGATTCCCTGTAGGTATTGTAAAGTACAGGGTCTATTATATGATAGCAGTGTGTTTATAGCTGAGTTTTGGTGCATTGTTCAGGAATCCCTTCAAAGATGACTTAGAGAAAAGACATTTTATTCTATAAAATAGTAAGGGAATGTACCTGTTCTTTCTAAACATCTTCTTACAGTGCTTTTAGATAATACTAAAGTGTATGGGATAACCATTGCTTTGAGAAACTCATCACTAAAAGGAAAAATACTTTGAATCTTTAGAGAAAAGAAAGCAGAATAGTTTGTTGATAGCTCTTTCATAAAAGACCTGCAGAGCTGTAATCTGGTGAAATTCACCATTATTCTTGGTTAATGAGCAATTTGTTAGTTAACAGATGTTGTTATTAACATGAGAGGTACCTGGTTTATAACAGCAATACTTAATCACGGTGTGGGGTGGCAGAATCATTCATAAGAGCCAATGCAGTGGCATTGTGGCAACTGTAAGTGCTGCCATGTGGGAACACAAGGTGAAGGGGTCACATATCTATCCTGGTGCACGTGTTTGTGCTCCATTCTGGGGGATTCCAGTGCACTTTGCCAAATTGAAGCAAAAGTCACTTTAGAAGAAATGCAAGCAAAGAATGCATGGAGATCATTTTAGTCAGTTTGTTACAGTCTTTTGACTTTATCAGTCATACTCTTTTGTGTAAATCTGGCCCCATGAAAATATGTAGAAGATCCTAAGGTACTGAGATGACCCAGAAATGGAGGTCATACAAGGACCTTACCCCACAGACAAATCAACAGGTCCCTGTTTCTATAATGTGACACTGCCAGACTTCCAGAAAGTTGGGGGATGTTTCCCTTTTATGCAGCACTCAGTCTCCAGAGCCTGTGTTTTCAGATGATTGTTTTTTTGTGGAGAATCACACAGCTTTGACCCAGGTTTATTTCCCAGTATTCCAGCTCTTAGGTAAGTACTCAAAATTTTTGTCCCCTCCCTTGAATTCTGTCCCAAGGAGCCAGGCAGTGCACATCTTTTTCCTGAAGAAGTAACATCAGAATATTGCTCTTATTTTCCCAGAGTGATAAAGAAATACAAGGGCACTTATGATTCTTATGAGGGAAACAGAGCAGAATGAACACACCAAGGGACTCTCACAATGCCTCTCCTGCCCAGCTGCCAGCTCAAAGCAGGATCAGGCCATTCCATGAGGAAATCCTACTAAATTAAACCAGCAAAACAAACAAGCACCTTCTAAATAGTCACCTGACTTTCTAGATGAAGAGTTATGTCTGGAAAGTCGCAGGGTTTTTATGCTAATTTTATGCTAATCCTTCAAAGTGCACAGCCACTCTGAAACATAAGCAGTGACCACACTTCATAAGAAAATAATGTCTTGATACTACCTGCAAATCCATATAGAAAATTCTACCTAGGAAGACCCTAAAAAAGGAATCTGGGATACTTCATGCACCAGATTTAAAATCATGAGAGTAGCAAGTAGGCAGGAAGGATTCAGCTACACTTGATGCTTTTTGCTTCCAGTTCACCAAACATTTCCTCCTTCCTGTATCTCTCTGACCTGAGCAGATCTTCAGCCCGACAACCTTCATTCCTGAGTCAACCCCCTCAGAACCTGCACAGGCTGCTCTTAAAGTGGTGGCAGCTTAAAGCAGGTTATTGATAAGCTGAAGACATCAGAGCCCCTGGTATCATCAGCATCCAGCAGCACCTCAGCAGGAGCTGCACAACAGATGAAGAGGACTTGGAGAGAAGCCACTGCTCAGTACAACCTTCCTGGACTCCGCAGGGAAAAATCATGTAGCTGCCCAATGGCCAGTCCTTCCAGAAAAGACAGTGGATTCCAAGGATACAAAAGATCTTCAAGTTATTAGCCCAAGAGTATCCCTCTCTAAAGCAAGAGGAGTGGGGAAAGAAGTGCAGGTTTTATTTCTAACTCTTTCATAGGTGGTGTGAACTCAAAGCAAGAACCCTCAGTATTTATCTTGCAAATGTATTCAGCCAGGGTAGTTGACAATAAAGGCACAACGATATGTGGTTTGACAAAAAGGTCTATTAGAAGAAGGAAAAAAAGTGCAGGTTAAAAGGTAAGCTTGTGGCTTAGATCCAAATCAGCATATTGACTCAGCTTTACAGATCCCCAGCCCAAAATGAATTCCACACAATAACTAAGCAGTTGCCTTCCAAAGGTGTTAAGCCTATTTGCGCTGTGTTTGTTTTGGAATGGCCAATAAAACAGCTTTAGATGATGTCAAACAGTGCTTAGGCCCATACAGAGGGAGACAGCTGCTCAGATAAATACTCAAGCCCCAAACCATGTTCTGTTTTATAAGTCGTCAAAAGCTCTTTGAAAATCTGCTTGATATGTAGCTGGGAGCTAATGTGACTTCCTCACACCTGCCAAAGCACTCTGGGCAGGTCAGGAGCAGGCAGTAAACTCCCCCCCTGTTCTGAGCCTGTGCTATTATTCTTCTTAGGAATATTATAGAGTCTTCTCCTATCTTTCTGAATAGCAAACTCCTTATGACACAGCAGTGCCCGAGATCAGGTGCTGCCGCATAAAGATTTCAGAGAGCCATAAGCATCTACCACCAAAGCTGCCCAGATGCACTTCCCATCATTTTACTTGAGACAAATGCTATTGCCAGGCCAGCCCCTCACACAGTTCCTTCTCTCTGTATATACCCTTTGCTCCACTGCTCCCTTTGACCTGTAAATAAAACCCCTCAGACTTGAACTGTGCCTTTAGCCTTGGTTTTTCAGCAAAAGTGTTAACTGCATTTTAGGTATAATATATGAAAAGCACTGTGTAAGCTCTGAAGAGAGAATCATCCCAGTGGTTTTGGGATGAGAGCAGGCTCCAGTCCTTATCCATGTTACACTGGTGTCAGTCAGGAGTAATTCCATAAAAACCAAGGAGGTAATCAGAGTAAAGAGTTGAAGGTGCTCTGTGGTCCCACATTCAGTCTCAGTGACCATATACAACCCTAAGAGGTTAAGAAAATGCTCCATATGCCAAGCAAAACACAGGAGGTGCTTTGGAGCCTAACAGCACTTATATTTAAAATCCTGAGCCCTGGTGTAGAACCAGTCACTGGCAGAAATAAGAACTCAGAGGAACAAGTCCTGGTGTCCTGTTTATCTTTGCTGTGAATCAGGAAAAGGGAGGGAGGGCAAGGAGCACGTTGCTGAATTGGTGTTGTGTTTCTGCCAGACAGGGCTGAGCCAGACCAATGTACGACCTATAGCAACATTCTCTTGGGCACAGAAGAAGGAAAAGCTGCCAAGAGATGTTTAAGAAAAAATACCTGTGGGTGGGCTTCCTGCAAATGCTTGATTCCAACACACCAACCTGAGTCCTTCCTTGGAAGACAAAGCTACAATTCTGGGTATCACATACACAATTTTGATCCCATAGTGCTCTGTGTTGCTGGTTAGGAGAGGTGGTTGGTTAATGGAACTTTTTACAGATTCATGTCCCTGCCTTCACTTCAGGGGACTTGAACAAAGGTTTCAAAAAAAAGCCCCAAAGCAGCAAAGTGGAAAAATCAAAGGAAAGGACCAGTACATCCTTTGTCCATAGTGGTCTCTGTTCTATGACTTATCCAAAGTATGGATCAGAACTGCTAGGATTCCTCAGAGTTACTGAAAACCAACACAGTTACTTCCTTCTGAAATGTTGATGAGGAGTTGAAACTTTCAGAGAAGGTGAAAATTAAGGCAGACTGTTTGATGGCAATAATGGTTTCTTCAATGCACCATGATCATTTGCTTTTTAGAAAGAGGAAAGAAGGGATAGCATGGCCAACACCAATCAAACCATTCACAATGGCCATAAGAGATGGAGCTGAGGCCTTCAAGTACTACAAAGAAGCCAAGTAGGGTAAGGAGAAAGATGACAAGAAGTTGGATACAAGTGCAAAATTATTTCCTTTCCATTCAACATAATAATAGACCTACAGCTGACCTTGAAACTTCCAAAAGGTGCCCTTGTATTGAGGCCTGGAAACAGTAGAAACAGCAGAGGCCTTCTGATCTCTAGGAACTTCACTCACTCACTGAACTTTTGAGCTGTCATTTCCAATAAACTTGGCTACAGATGAACCAGAACTTTTTTTTTTTTTTTTTTTTTTTTTAAAGGAAGACTATTCATAGTTTGAAAAAAGAATTGTGGGGATTTTTTCCCTTTGTCGTTCCATTTGACGTCCAAAAAAACTGCAATATTCTTGTGGAGTAGAAAGAGAAATAGATGGAAGAGGAAAAGTGGTAAGAATAATGTTACAATGAAACCACAAGCAACAGAAGAGGAAATGTTAAAGACCCCAAACCCAAAGAGAAAAATCAAGCTAAGAGCACATCTTAAAAGCAAGTGAGACCCAAATGTGCTTAGGGAAATTAAGTGATTCCCTATACGAGCCACTTTCTCATTTTAAAATGGGTTGATAATGATTAGCAACCAGCATATTAAATGAATATCTCTTTCTACTATCAAAAGTTTTAACTTGCCTGTACCAGACTTGACTCCTAAACCCAAGCAGTTCAGGAAGGTGACCTGAGATGACAGCAGAGGATGACACGCTATTGACTACAGTGAAGAAGTAGGAGGAACGATTGTGCCTATCAATTATTAAACAGAAAGAAAGGAAGGACCTGGTGAATAACTAATACATGGAAGGTTCCACCTCTGTGCTCCTCACAGACTTTGATAGCCTGGATTTATAAGAAGAGGAAGCTTTACTCTAGGAAAAAAACCAAAAGTGTTAAATGATCAAATGGTTTCTCTTTAATTAAATAGTCATAAACCACTTCTTTGCTGACAATCTGACGTAAAGCAATGTAGTATTTGGGGGTACTAGGCAAATGTTCCCCACATTATTCAGATTGCAGAGCACAGGGTTAGACAGCAATTATGCTAAAGACTAAATCCCTGAGTCACTTAAAACCTCCACAAAATGCTTGGTGGCACTGTTAATGTAGCCAGTTAGGAAAATCGTGGCTGATGAATGGGAAGAGAAACAGAACAGCAATAAATTCCTGTGTCTACTCTGTAGCCAATAGATTTGTCTTGTACTTTATTCAAGCTGGGTGCTTTTCACCTCGTGCAGAGAAGCAAAGCAAAATTTAAGTTACATTTAAGATTGTGTGAGCCAAAGCTTTCCAAAGCTTCCTGAACATTCCCTAGTTGTTCCCACGAGTTCTGTACATGGATTTTCATTTTCAAGCAGAGAACGATTGCAATTTTTAACTTGTTTCAATTGTGCTCCCACTTCCTGTCATTCTGTGCCTACTCTGCACCTTGTATATTGACCTTTCTGATGTAGCAGAGATTTACAAGCAGAACTAGCTTGCTGAGGCCCTTTAGGTCCCAGAAATAGAAAGAACCTTGCCAGAGGTAGATGCATGCATGAAATGAGATAGCATATTCTACATCTGATAAAGCTTCCTTGGTTTAGCTGTCTGAAAATCATTACCTGCATCTATTTCTGTAACACGTATTGATCAAAAAAAGTGCATATTTCTTACTGGCTCTCAAACCCCAAAGTTTTAGCCAGATATGATCTGAACTGACATGTCTACCAAAATGGTGAAATGCCACAAGAAAGGCAAAGATATGCTACAAGAAAAAATCCTCTCTTAACTGATCCCTCTTAGAATAGAATAAGCAGCAAATGGCACCAAATCTATTTTCTTTAACTCCTGATCCACTTTTAAGAATAGAGGTACAATTTGCTTAATGACCTTTGTAACAAACAAGTGAAAAAAAGGCTTCTAGGCTTCATTACGATGAGAGTAATTCATAACAAATCCACTGACTCCTGCAGCATTACCTCAGCCTTACACCACTGCATCCAGAACTCCCTCGGCATCTGTGGAGCTGCAGCAGGTTTCCTTTGCTGCCTTAGATCCAGATCCCACCATAAATCTCAAGTTTCAAGTGGCTAGGAAGGAGGAAGTTTTGCTTTTCTAATCTACCACGAGCTGGCAGAGGTAGTTTTTGCAGAAGGCTGTTGATATTTGCATCCATCCACAGAAAACAGTGGCTCTAGCATGGGAAGGTCCTGACCTGTGGCAAATTTTTTGATGAGAGAACTTTTAGCAGAGAATTTTGATCCAGAATTAGAAAGAGAAGAAGTAAAGTCAGGGGACTTGGGATCAGAGGTTTTGCTCCTGCACGTCCCTGGTTATCAATAACATGGAGAGTCACCTTCAATCTTATGAGATTTAATGAAAGAGTTATCATCAACCTGCAAGGTGCTGAGCACTTCCAGCTCCTTTTACACATGGTGGGAAGAGGGCAGCCTGCAGGATCAGGCCCTGTGAGTGCCAGAAACACCAAGGGCCCTGTCCAGCTCCTGCACAAGGAGGAAAGATCCTCAGTCACACCAGAAAGCAGAGCAAAGACTGAGCACAGGCACATTGAGGCACTGGCTCAGGGATGCCTCTCTGAACAGTTGGGGTTTAATAGGCTGGATATTGTCCCAGCATTTGGTATTCATAGATAATAATAGAGATTAGGTTTACTTAATGTATTTGCTATTTAGGCAGATGATTCATGTTAAGCCATCGGCATTCGGTGGCAAACATCATTAGTTGAAATTGTGTGAGAGAAAGGCTCAGGAAGAGGAGCCACAATCTGGCCTCTATCATAAACAGCTGCGTTTCTAAATCACCATTTTCGGGTTGTTTCCTGTAGTTGTTGGTATATACTGTACACTGAAAATTAGGCCTCAAAAACACTGATTAAAAATTTATACAGCTTATGACAGGCTCTTTCAGAAACATAACCCTTAACTAATTCATGTTCACTTACCCTGCAGTTTTCTATTTATAATACTTTACAATTTCTGTGTATTTGTACTATAAATTATTCAGTAACATCAAGGTTTTTATTTTGATGAGAGAATTTTTGATGAATTTGACAGAGTAATTACTTCAAATCCTGTTCTGGATCGCTATGAAAATATTTAATTTTATTTACTCCAATAAATAATTAAAATGTGAGAGTAGCAAGCATACTTGCAGAGCCTTATAGCCTGTGACTTCTGTTTGCTTCTCCCTAATTAAAATAGCAATGTTTATGTGTGTACTGATTTAAAATAATAATAAATTACCAACCGGGAAGGGACATCTAAAGGAGGAGGAAAAAGGCTCTTGTAGCAACAAGCACACTCTGAAACACAGGAAAAATATTCTGAAGAAATAGGAAGTTATTGATCTCCCCAAGACTGTTAGAGAGGGGCACTAGAATCTCAACAAGGTACGCATTACAAAAATGAAGATTATCCCTTTTGTGGATTCAAAGTCTAAGAAGGGGCAGTCTTTTAGATGCTCCCAGCTGATTCAGCAATATTAAGTTATGCTTTGCTTGAACACAGGAACAGCTCCACTTACTTCAAGAACATTCATGGCTCAGATTTAAAGTATTGAAGCTCTCTTCTGGCAGCAGCCTAAATCTGCTAAATCAAAGATTAAAATGATAGTGTCTCTTAAGTCTCTCTGAATTAATCCAAAACACATACTCTGCTCC
This sequence comes from Phainopepla nitens, assembly GCA_013400175.1. NCBI lineage: Eukaryota > Metazoa > Chordata > Aves > Passeriformes > Bombycillidae > Phainopepla > Phainopepla nitens. Next base: position 906,008 of record VXBQ01016885.1, on the reverse strand, counting down.
ACTGAGGGCAGCTCAGGTTGCAGTGGTCACTGGTGTAGGTTGTAGTCCCCTACCTCCTCCAAGGAATTTGCATGTGTCAAATCTATATCTCAGTCTCATATATAGTTTTACAGCTTTCATGTCACAGGGTTCAAGGACAGAAAAACAGAATGTGTAAAAAATTGAGAAAAAAAGCCTGAACCCTCAGAACCTCTTAAGTATTTTACAGGTCACAAATAGGCACATATTAAATGTTTCTAATTACATCAAGCATGGAGTTGCATAGTCATTATCATATAATAACTGGTTAATTACTTCACCAGTTAGATTCTGTTTACATTCAAACCTGCTTATTATTGGCAGGTACAATGGTGAGCTGGTTACCCACAGGCTGGTCACTGATAAAACCCAACATTCCTTGGCAAAATATTTGTATTTCACAGGGCTGGAGTGAAGCGGGGGTGCGACACTGAACAAACAGCTGCCAGGAAAAGTAGATATAGTTTTCTTTTTTCTAAACCATTTGTTTGGCTGAAAGAGGTAAATCCCAGCTGATCCTAGTTGGCAGTGGAGCACTGAGATTTTTGGTGCTTTAGTTGCAGGTAAGAAATGAGTAAGAGTTTGTCAAGCTGTGGCTGAGTCAGAGCCAGTTGTGGGCACTTTGCCAGAATAATGCAAACTGGACAGGTGAGAGCTCAGTCCAGTCCCCCTTGGACAGGTGTTCACAGCTCCCCAAAACACCAACAGCTTTGAAACAAATTGGTGCCAGCACTAGCAGAGAGTATGTACTCTGAATATTCCTGGGGCTGGTGATCTGAATGGCAAAGCCTTTGGCACCTACCACTACACCCAGTTACTCTGTAACCTCAGCAGGGTCCACCTGTGTATCTGAGACACGAATTCCTTCATCCTCAAGTACATTCCCATGACACAAATAATTTGCAGGCTAAGCACCACAGGAGGAGGTTTTAATCCCAAAGACAGGCAATAGCCCACTGCAAGGGGCTCTGGATGCACTGCTATACCACGGGAACTCACTCCCAGCTCCTGTAAAGCTTGGTCACTCACAGCAACCACACATGGACAAAAAACACCCTGTGATTTCATGGTGAGTTCAGATGTGACTGGAAGTCACAGCAGGTAATAAATCCTCACTGCTGGGATCGGGTTGGATTGCACGCCGGTGGGTTAATCCAACAGCACACCCTAACAGCCCGACTTTCAGCTTGCTGCACAAGCAATTTCTGTGCAATGTGCCATATTTCTGTGGCAGTGCCTCAAGCTGCAGGGAGTAACACGTTCTGTCACAGGCTGTTGTAAACACTCGGGCTGCTCGACGTGTACCGTGCACAATTCATCTGAGCAGAGACCTAAAATCTTACACCTGACTGCTCCGCTCACTATCAAGCCTAAATAAAGCCTCGATGGCAGAAGCAGGCAGGGAACACAAACCAGTTGTGACTGGTGCTCAGAGCTGAATGCTGAGGAGCAGAAGACGTGGTGGGGTTTCTGGGCTTTTTGTAGACTGTGGAAGCAGCAGCATTAAGGGATGGTGAAGGCCAGGGAGCTGCTGATCACTGCCAGGCAGTGGCAGAGGAGGAATTGGAGCTCGTCCTTTCTGGGACTAAACTCCTGGAGATGGGTTGAGGTACAATGTGATTTTCAGCTGAAGGAGGTCTGGTAGCTAAAAGGAGCACAGGAGGCCTATTTGACTTCTATTCCGGGCCCTCCTATTGATTCATTTGTAACCTCAGGAGAGTCCTGTCTGGGCCAAAAATGTTCTCAGATTGGAAGCCAAAAGTTGATTTAAGGTAATGCAGCTGTCAAATAAGCATTTGGATTTTCAGACATGATAGTGTCAAAGAATGGCAGAAGAATGTGATGGAATGCACCTCTTCGGTAACATTTTACTCGCACACCTACAAAGACATGAATTTATGGAAAAGCAGCCTCTGTGACATGTAAAACAACATTTGGCATCTGTTTTTCCCTTTATCTTTCCCCTTTCTTTTTTTTTTTTTTTTCATTTTAAGTGTGTGCACCAAACACCAAAGATTTTATTTTTCCTTTTTAATGGAGCGATTGTTATTGACTACCTGGTGCCTGTGTTCACAGGGTAGGAAAATAACCCAATAAAACCTACTGAACCTAAAAATAAAGAACCTAAAACAACAACAGGAGCTCTCTGTATCAGGTGCACCTGGAGGAAAGGAACTGCAGTTTGTGCACTCTATTGCACATAAGGAAATATGATGCTCTGGTGGGTCTGTCTATATCCCACTAAACAAGGGACCTGGGACACACTGCCTGCTTGTCCCTCCACTGCTCTTGCAAGGGAATGGTTGAACTTACTCAAATATTTTCAAGTTCCTTGGCTCCCATTAATTTTCAGAGGGTTTCACTGCCCTTGTATTCCAAAGGGCCCCTGTCTCAGTCTAAGTCTGTGACAACATGAAAAACAAGTTCCAGCACCAAAGCCATTTGAAAAGTCTGGACCAAGCTGCAGGAAGACCAGTGGATTAACCAGGGCTTGAAAATTTGTTTTGAAAGCTTGAAAAGTTCATGAAGCTTGAAAATTAAAAAGTTTTAAAAGTGCTCCTTAGTATCAGCACTGTCCATGATATTAAATAACCTATACCAATAAAACCTTAGCTACAACAGGCCCAAGACCTAATTTACATTTGAAATTGCTTTTCGCTCTCTCCTTTGCCAGTGTATTATTACTATTTGCAAATCATTAAATGCTGACTGCAAGGGAAGCAGGCATGCAGGGTGTAACTTCTATTTCAACTCTAGTCCCTTGTAGTGCCTCCTTTGAGAAGAAGGGCATTAACTACACCTGGGCATAAATAGTGCTGGAGTTTTACCACTAGAAAAACACTAAAGAAGATTTTAAATTGTGAAAACAAAACAGGAAAAGAGTCCTTCCTCCAGAAACTTCTTGGGTGGGAAGTGACATCAGTCACACCACAAGGACAGGAGGAGTGAGCACATTTTATTGGAAAATAAAGATGTAAGGACATCTATGATGATGAATATAAAATGCCTCTTTTGGATTTAATTAGGAGTCACCTTTTCAGGGCACTGCTTTGTACCTGAGTTTTCACACAGCAAAGCATATGGTAAAAGAGCAGGAAGTGAGGATTAAGGTACATTTTAACGGGCAGCATGTTCAGCCAGATGGCCTATTCCCTGCCCCTCAAGATCTGCATGCTTTTTCCCCTTCCAGAGTTATTTTGTTTGAATTCTACCCCAGATAAAAAAATTTAAAAGCCCATATTTTATGCTATTTTAATGCACACTTCTCAGTCCACGTCACACACTTCCCCATGCTTTTTGAACAGAAATCATGGCATAAATGTGGGCAAGGATCCTTCTGGCTTTGAGGACAGCAGGACCTCAAGACTTAAGATTTCCAGGAGCACCCCATGCCTTTCCCTCCTAATCTAAGCAGCAGCAAGAGCACCATGATGCCACTATACCCATGGAGACAGCACCAAGGGAAGGCAGCAAGGGGCTGGAGCTGCTGAAGTGCAGCACAAGTCTCTGACTGCCCCAGATGGGGAGTTTCCAGGAAATCTGAAGTATGGTACAAATCTGGAGGGACTTTTCTCCTTCACTCTGGTGCTGAAGCTGCATGTCTGTTCCTCATTACTGGCCCCAAACAATGCAGAGCTGTCCCAAAAGACTCTGCCCACTCAACAAGCTGGTCAGAACCAGGAATTCCCATGGCCAAGCCATCACTGATGGCACCACTGAGTGATGAGAAAAACATAAAGATGAGATAAAGGAACTATTGCTTTTTGAAGAGTTAAAAATATATGGCAACAAAACAATCTGGATGCTCTCAAGACAGTGCAGCCAGAGAAGAAATCTGCTATGTCAAGGCACTTAATTAAAACTGTCCACCATTCCTTTTTAAAGCCAAGAAATAAAAATGGGTTAAAAAGTCCTCCAGAACTGAGATAACTACGGTAAAACTAATTGTCAGCAGAGAAGATTATAGAGAAAACTTGGGAAGAGGAAAAAAAAAGGAGCCTGCATTAGGTGGTGAGGTTTGAAGAGTCCTCTTTTCAGGAGTCTGGCTGACAAATGCATCACCATGGCAAGGATCAGGCACTGGTGCTGCTGGACAGCTTTCACCTTGACCAACCTTCCTGTCACACTGCACTGGAGCTGCTCTGGAGCCTTTGGACAGCTGGAGAGAGGCAGATGGAGCAACTCAAACCTCTCTAGTGCCCATCAGCAGCAGCCCAGGGCAGCAGAGAATGAGACAGAGAAATCCCCCCATCCAGTAATGTACACATCCAGCTATTGTTATATACACCTATGCCTCTGTATACACACACACACTTATGTACACCATAAAATACAAAGCAAGCAAGAAAGCTCATTTTAAGAGAAATATGCTATTTTTATGGCATAAAGAAAACGGTAATGATGATTGCACTTCCTCAGTGGAAGCCTTCATGAATACAATGTAAATTGTATGACACAAATGCAAGGATAAGGCTTCAAAATTCTGACAAATAGCTACTGGAGAAATTTGGATGAGACACAGAGGAGGGAGTAGTGGGGAACTTCCTGTGGCTGGAGCTGGACAGTGTGTAATGTGCAAAATTCATTATCTTAAACTTTTGGCTATGATGTGTAATTGTTAACCTCTGCCGTTAGTTCAAGGCTCCTTTCAGTAAAATATATGGGTTGCCATCAAAGCTGATTTGGATTAGGAGGCAAGCATGTGCCCTCACTTTTAGGTTATATTAATACACCAAAATCAATAACATGCCATGGCTTTCAGAAGTAGTAATAAAACACCCTAAAATATTCCCAGAATACTTCTATAAATTATTTGTTCAATGTATTTATGTTAAAAAGGTTGTCAGTTACAGTGCTCTGAAAGACTCTAAAATTACAAGTCATCGTATTTGTATTTGATAAACCCCCTGCTGTTTTGGGTCAAAGAGGGCTCCAGAATGGTGGAGGGAAAAATCATTATTTTGCCTAATAAATAAATTACTTGCCTATATTTCATGTATCACTAAAGCCTGCCAGTATCGAGAGCTTAAATAATAAATAGCAAATAGCTCCATTCATTTATTAATAATAATACATCTTTTCTTCCTCTTACCATATTTGAGGGCAATGGATTGAACAGTAATCAGGTGGAAGGACAAATAGTCAGGCCACTGGGAACATTTAGAATTTTCCAGTTTAAGGTGAACTTGTCAGCACTGACAGCCCTTTTCCCTTCATCCTGGGCTATGTGCTGTCAGTGGCAGGAGCTTTTGGGCTTCAAAACTGTAAAACCCCTTGGAAAGCTGATTAGTTAATGGATTTGGTACGTGTGAGTGTTTCTCAAAAGAAACCCCATTTTCAATTAGTCATCACAATACCTGTCCAGCGGAGCATGGAGGGACCTCACTGCCCTTGGCAGGTTTAATGTTTGTGACACCTCTGGTGGGGCAGCCCCATGCTGGGCTGTGCAGCTGCCAAACAAAGGCAATGGGCAAGGAAGTTGCAAGAAGTAGGAGGCTGATCCAGATCACATCTCTCTTACCTTCAACAAACTAGAGATATGTTTTATTTGTGGCTGTTATCAGGATTAACTGCTCACCCCCTTTCTGACATAATCCACACCTATGTCAATCCGATGGTTTTTAACAGCATGGCTCTTTGATTTAAGCGAAAGTAATCATGAGTAGTTTGCTAGAGAAGTGTGGGTTTCTCAAGCTCTGAAACCATCAAATGTCCTTCTCCTGGACCAGGGTATGGCAGCTGACTGCCAGGGCAGGGAGTGGCATGAGTGTGCACATGATCTTAGACATGAAAGTTCCTGACATCACCGGCCTGTGGGGATAAGTGGATGAGCACAGATTTCAACATCATGCCTCAATCTAACATCCTCCACAGAGAGTTAAGAGAACTCAAGCAAAGGCACACAGATGACCACATTCACCACTGTTCCTCCAGAAGCAAAAGGGAGCTGGAAATTCTGTATTCATGTAGGACATGGCATCATCAGGCCTGGTGAAGGAAAATGAACTCCTTTTTTTCTCTGAACACTCAGTGGGATGGACAGGATGTAAGCAGCCTCATAATAACCACAAAGTAGCCTTTGTCACTTAACTGGAGGGCTACTCTTTTTTAAGGGTCAGGAAGAAAGCACTTTGTGTTCTCAGTATCCTTTGACCAACACATACCCATTTCTGACAAAATCAAAAGCCAGGAAAAGAGAAAATTGTCTCACCTGTACCACAGGCATCAGACATGCATCAGACCATGCTGAAATCTTGGAGCTCACAGCCTTGGCTAGGAGGGACTACGACCATTTCAGTTGTCACTTTTAAGAAAATAAAGTATGGTGGCACTCAGTCAGGATGCAGAGTCTTCAAGAACATGCCCTGCTACCCTCCAAAGGAAATTATCTCACAACCAGCTTCACTTCCAACTGCCTACAGAGTGCAGGCTTGTGTTTAAAGCAGAGTATTTCTTACAGCCTTATTCCCTGTGAAGTGCAGTTATGTTTTTACACAAGATTTAGCTACAGGGCAAAAGACTTCTAAAAATACAGATATGAGATTCAGCATGATACTGCTGACCCAGTCTAATAGGACCCTTGATAGCCAGATGAGTTGGGTCATATCCTACCTCTTGTTTCCTTAAGCCTGAAGTGCCACTGGCTCTTTTCAGACCTAAGTAAATTGCTTCTTTTCTTTTGGCTACTCCTTAAGCTACCCTAGGCACTAAGCAAGGAAAGTAAACACATGGCAAAGGCACAATAGGCAGAATGGACTTGATCTTTGTTTAAAGCACAGGGTCAGCTCCGTACTGTGAGCAGATTTTCCTCTTTGGAAACAGGTTCATGTTTATGTTTTAAGTTCCAGCAACATGCTCTGGATTTTCAACATGTGCAGCACATCTGCTCCAGCCCAGATTTATGAACAAATCTGCATATAATTGTGCTGGGCTAGGGTGTTGTTGTTGTTGTATTCCTCCACCCCCCACTTTTACCCACCCTTTCAATAAAATGGTTTTGTCCAGGGCTGTATAAACCCCCTGATTCCAAGCCATATAATTTTATGGACAGGGAAAAAAAAAAGTTCTTTTGTATTGCACCTGAGCTCATTAAAACCCCTAAATTCCATAATTTTACACTACCATGTGCTGCATATTGTATTTAGTACCTAACAGTAATTGCTTACAGTCCTCAGAGTGAGTGCACATAAGGTGGAGAAATGATGGAACAGGTGGGAGAGCCACCCTGTGCTTGGCAATCACAGGTTTACATCCCTGCCCAGCTGACATGAAGCTGTGTGGGTGAACGGTTCAAAAGCCTGGAATTAGGGTCCTTTGTTAGCCCTGTGCTGGCTGCCAAGGCCCAGACACCAGCTCCCAGTGAATGCTGTGGCTTCTCTACCAGACCAGGCAAAACAAATAAGTCTGTGTGATACAGACTGGGAAGAGGGAGAAGCCAAGGATAAGGGGGTCAAGGTGAAAAGTCCAAGATGCCACAGGAACCAGCAGCTTAAACAACTTAATCGGACATCCCAAGGGAAAATAAGCCTGGAAAAACTCAAGAGAAAGTGAGCTGCCCAAGAACTCTTCTGTGGCAACATTCAAGGTTCCCTGATTTGTTCTTGAAAATCAACCAAAACCTTCTGTGCATCTTTGCAAAGGAAATTGGGTCAAAGCAGCTGTTTCTAAATAAAAAAGGGTTTGCACACACCCGGTCTGTGAGCAAAGACTGTGAAACTGCTTTTGCCACCATGAATTGGCTACATCAAGATCTTCTGAGATGTGAAGAGGAGAGGAAGGTGCAGGTAGCTTTACCGGTGGTAACACACACTCCATCCTGGTGACTGTACCCTTTGGAAACCAAATTCCCCTCACTTGGCACTGAGGGCTTGCTCAAGGGATCCAGTCACAAAGGTGTTCAGTGCTCCGAGGGTACATCCCAGTGGTGTTGGTCTCAGCCCATGGACTACCCACCCTGATAGCTCAGGACAGATTTAGGCCTCCAGCCTGTAGGAGTTTTTAAAAAAAACTGTCCATGCATGGGTTGCTCAAGGGCATGTAGGAAAAATGTAGCAGAGCAACTCATTTTAGGCCTGGCTCCCCAGTCCCACCCATGTGCCCTCATCACGGCTGCATCAGAGCTGCTGATAAGCTCTGAGTGATTTCCTTGCGCCTGGAACTGCAAGTGTGCTCTGCTTGAGAGTCTCCAATGTCTTATCTGCAGCCTCTTGGATAGTTAAGATTAGGTAGCCAGAAAAAGACAGAGAAAAAGACACTGTGTTTGCAAAAAAAAATGTGAGCAGGGCCTCATTGAAACAGGCATGTGTCAATGTACCCCTACACAGTGAATGCTTACAGGTTGTGTTTAGTAGCCTGATTTCCTAAGGAAGCAAAAAAACAAAATAAAACAAAAATCTCTTGAAATCATTGAAACCAAAAAGTAGGTTTTGCAATGGCCAGAGAAGACTAATATTTTGGTAACACGTAGCTGTGCTCAGCCTTAAATGGTGGGAAAGGTGGAAGGCTCTAACCTTGACATTAGGAAACTTCTGACATTTAGAGTTTCAGAAGTCTCTCAGCTAGGAACAACTTGTTTCCTTTTTTGTATTTTTTACTGTAGTCCCTCCTCATTTAAAACATATAATGAATGTGAACAGTCACCAGTCTGTAAATACTGGGTTTAAGTTCACTAGAGCTTTGTTGAGATATCCCTCCTAGGTAACAAGTCTGTGGCTCATTAGTCCCTCATTAGCAAGATAGAAATAAAGACGCAAAAGGAAAAAAAAGAAAACCTTTCTCCAAAGATATTGTTGCAGTCTAATTGCCTGCAAGGAATTCTTAATAATGTTTACTAATGCCTTTTCAGCATTGCCAATTTTATAATGTTCCAGATGTGACGTTGCTGTTCCCTGCTGTGATATTACTAGGTCTGCTAAGGCACTACTAAGTTTGCAAAGATTTTAGCCCCATCTTATGTCACTGCCTTGAAACAACATCTGCTGGGGCTTCCCAGCATCATATTTGTACTTTTGAAAAAAATAATCAGAAAACCCCCGTCTGCTCCAGTGTTTACACAGAACTAAGTAAATTCAATCCCAACCCTCACTGGCTGGAGCCAAGAGCCCTGGGCATCACAGCACTATCAGATACTCTCAGTTCAGCCACAGTTGATTTTCTTTTCAGTTGTTTTCCTTTTAATATATTGGTTTAGACTTTCTGACATTAATTGGTTCCTTATTTGTAGAGAAATATCTTTTGTTTGGGATATGATTTTATATTGTAAGCAGCATTTGGAATATAAAACAAGCAGATGTTTGCAAGGATCTGAAAGAAAAGCTCGCAGCATCCCTGTGTTATGCTTTACAGCCAAGCAAAGGAACAAAGCAGGCAATTTTGAAACAAATGAGCTTCTAACCTAAATTTCTCTGAAGTTTCTTGGTGTTCTGGGAACAAGCGGGCTCTCCACCTGAGTCAGATTTGTATGCCATTGGGGATATGTAAATAAATATCTTTTTTGGTTTAATTTATTAAGGAAAGAAAGCTTGTGAGATCATCATGTTTGTCATTCTTCCCATCTAATAACTTGTGTACCTGCTGAGCAACTTCAGCCAAACTGAAAATAGGGTGGAATTCTCCACGATTTCAAATTCCTGGAAAGAACTTGGTATAGAAAAGAAACAATATTAATGCTTCTGGGATGTGTGTGTGGTATGAGCAATCTGTCCCTATTCAAGGAGAAATCTTAGAATCATTAAGGCTGGAAAAGAAGTCCAAGATCATAGAGTCCAACCTGTGACCCTTCCCCACCTTGACAACCACAAGTGACAACAACAGTGGCAGAAGAGAGTCTCATTGTACTTTTTGGTCCTATGACATCAAACCCTCAAAAACCAGCAAGAACAATCTGCTTTCTGAGTGTCTATCCACCTGTTCATTCAAAAACCTTATGCAAAAAAAAAAAAATATACAGGGGTATTATGGCCTGGTTCACTAGTTAAGGGATGCAAAACTCTTCTTTTTTGTCTCAGATTTATCACCTTGCTCCTAAAATGCTGACTCTTTCAATTAATGCTAAGTTCCTTCTGCCTGTCAGATCATGATAATACTATTCATGAGGGCATCCTATCCTCTCCTCTCTTCCCACATCCACACAAAGGGGACATGTAGCAGTCTGGTCACCCTGGCTGGTGATGTTAAAAAGCTCCTGCTTCCAACTCTGAAGGTCCCCAGTTCATTTTCCCAGCATGTCAGCCAAGACGGTGGTCCTCACATTTGCACTCTTTAATAGTTCCAAGCTGACATCACATTCCCCTCTATTTACTCTTTTTCCAAGTAATATATATATCCCTAGCCTTCATCACTCTTCAGCCAAGGTTTCTTCAAGCAGACCCAAATCAAGTGATCAGTGGAGCCAGTGGGAATCTTTCTGCAGACTCCAGCCGACTCAGGATCATAAAGTCCTGAACCCACGAACATCTGCAAGATCTGGAGGTATTCCAGTATGGATTCAGATTGGACATCAGCCACTCAGGCCCATCTTAATTCATAAATCAACATACCCAACTGACTTTCCCTTCTCTGGATCCCCTCCAGTTTGTTAATACGGTTCTGTTAACGAGGTGCTTAGAACTAAGCACAATATCCCCAGTGCAGCCACATGAGAGCTGTTACATTCCTACTTCATAATGTTATGTCTCCACATCTCCCAGCCAGAATTGCACTGACTTCACCAGCTACCATGTTTTGTTGCAGCCTTGAAACCCTCGCCCTGTCACTCTCATTCACTGAGAGCTGTTCTTTGCTCCACAGGTAATCGTGGCACAGTCAGCAGGACTCCTCACTCAGGACTGGCAACGCAAGCAAGGAAAGCAGAAACTGATCCCAGGGAAAGAATTCCTATCTAGATTTTTGACCTGATAAACTGAGACAGCAGAATAATTGTAACAATGCCATCCTGCTGCTTTCCTGAGCAATAATCTATTTTCCTCATTGGGATAAATGATTTGGCCATCAGTCTCCCGGTTTAGCCATTTGGGAACTGGATTATTGCTTCATAAACTGTGCAACACACTCCTATTACTGTTTAATTGCACTGGGCAAAGAAAGGGGGAAAAAGATTTTGCAATTTCTAATGGAAATCTCCCAGAAGCACTCTCTTTCTGTGTTACTTTCCTCAATAGTTAAGACAGTGAACTGCATTCCAATCCAAAATTTTCCTCTGAACAAAGAACATAATTTCTCTTTATACACTTCTGCCAGCACAGCTCCTCTTTGCAGCACACTGCTCCTTCCCTGGACCTGGATGCTCAGTGTTCCTTACCACCTCCTGCAGTGAGATTACCCTGTCTCCTAGGCAAACATTTGCTGTAAAATCTCAGCTATATTTTGGTGTGAGTTTACATCTCGATTTCCTATCACTAGCAGAAGAAACTGTGCTTGAAACTCTTCATTCTTTCCATCCTTTTTGTTGTTGTTGTTGTTGCCTGCAAGCTCTTCAGAGCAGTCACTGCGTCCTGTTCCACAGGGAAACTCCTTCCAGCACTTCAGTGGCTGCAGTTCTGGACTTGAGACATATCCTGTCTCCCAAAGCAAGAGCTGTAGCTGGGGAGTGGGGGGAAAGGGCTTGGTCTGCAATTTTTTCATTCTTAAACAGTGCAGCATTCACTCCTGTCTCTAGCATGTTTTCCAACACTAATCTCCTCCTCTGACACAGCACTGAGAAGTCAAGATGAGTTCAAAGAAGCTCTGTTCAGTTGTTTGAGAAAAGGCTGAGTCCCTGGTTTCTAATTATCTAATGCTGACACTTGTTTCCCTTTAGGAAACTTGGGCAAATATATTTTAATAATATTTCTTTCTAATTCCAGGAGATAGTTGAAGTGTTTTCATCAGAATGATTCTCAGGAAAAATACCTTTTCAATAAACATGGAAATTTTTGCTAGCCAAAGCATTTAACCTGGTTAGTGCTTTTTACAGATTTTATGAAAACCCAACAAAGGAAATTAACAAGGACTTTCCTGGTGAAATGTTTTCCCTTACAATATTCAATGTTTGCTTTTCAAAATGTGGCTTTGTAATAAGTCTGAAAACCTGTACCAAAAGATACATTTTAATATTTCAATCACTGTAATTTTCATAGGAAACAAATAAAAGCAAAGTTCAGAAAGTTTTCAGAGCAGAAATGAAAAGGAATTTGGTAGGAGGAAATGCCAGTGTTTTAAAAGTAAAGCTATTTTTTATGCCTTCAGGAAAAAACTGGGAACTTCCTGGGCTTAGCGTGTCCCGGACAAGCCTGAGAAGCTGCAAGCCAACTTCTCCCTTAAGCATTGCCATGTGTTCTCCCACACTGCTCCACCAACTGTGCCAAAACCCTGTCCAATTACCCATCCTCTGGCAAACCATGTCTTATCATTTCCTCGGGCTTAGTGCTTAGACTGTTCCCATTCCTGTCTATCAATCCAGCAGCTGACCTGTCAAACACTGCAGCAAGTTTTCTCCAAACCACATCTGCCCAATTTGTCCAATTCATCCATTGCTATGAGGTTCATCCACGGCCCATGAGCTGTCTGGAGCTGGACCTGCCTTCCACAGCGCCTGGCCAGAGAGCTCCTGTCCCCACAGGGCTGCAGCCTTACCTGGGATTCCCTGGTGCTCTTCTAATATAATTAAAAATCAACCAACAAATAGGGTGAATGTGTGAAAATGCAGAGCTTGAGCAGAGGAATCGGAGACAACTCATATTCTGGTTTTCAAAGCTGGTAGTTCCTTTCTACAGAATATCAAGCTGTTATCACAAAGGAAGGGGGAATAATTGGCACTGGAGTTAATTGTTGCTTAGTTGGTGCTCATTTTAACATGCTCTGCATGTCCTAGTAAAGGAGGCAGTTACAGTGAGATATTGAAGGAAAATTACCTACTTGAACTTAAATAAATAGAGTTGAAGAGAAAACAAGGTGAAGAGAATCTACTGCATTGACATAAAGATTAGCTTGAGAAAAAAATCCTCCAGCACACAGTGTCTTTAATCATAGATAAGGCTGGACTCGATGATCTTGGAGGCCTTTCCAACCTAAATGATTCTGTGATAATGTGGGGAAGCAGATGCCTCTGAAGCAGCTGAGGGGTGGAAGGCTGGATTGCTGGCTGTCCAGCCCCCTGTGGCAGCAGGGCTCTCCTAGAGTTTCAGCTCCCTGGGACACCACAGCTCGCTGCAGGATGTCCGGCCAGCGAGGAAACACGCTGGTATTTTTAACAGGAGGTTACAGGGGTTACAGGGCAGGCCAAGCTATCAGACCTGCTTTCCTCCGGTGACATTCCGGCTGGAGATCTCCCGTCAGGCTCTCCTGGCTGTTTCTGGGACACACACGCTCCCACCTCGCCGCACAACTTTGCAGTTTCCAAGCAGACCACACGCGGCTCAGCCCGGAGCCGGCACCGGGGCCCGGGTGACTTCGTGGGGTCGGGGAGCCCATGAAGCACCGTTCCCAATCCTAGAGGACACACGAACCTCATGGTGGCTCGCTTGGCTTCTTCGTGAGGGCTGGCACGGTGAGACCTAGACATGGTGTGACTGCTTGAAGACAGCCTGGAGGGAAAAAAAAAAACCAAACTCCTGCAGAATTGCAGGCCTCAAAGAACCGACCCCAATAATTGTGTTACTCGGTTTTCTGAAGGAAGATAAATATGAGAAGTCAATTTCATAATTGTAATGTATAAAAACACACGGAAAATTCAACATTTATAACACCAAGTAAGTTCACACCAAGATCAAAGATTAAAAATTGGCTATGTTCCTACAAGTACCAAACGTATCAATTAGGTAGTGCTGCTCAGTGTCAGAAGATGCGAATCTGATGCCTTTCTTAGTTGCTGACTCCCTGAAGAACTTTGGAAAACTCATACAGGATAAAAATTTCATAGGGGTTTTTGTAAGGCAATATCTATCTCCACCTGAAAATTAGGCTCTGGAAATAGTTTTTTCAATCTCCAGTCCATAAAAAGACATCAACATGTAAATTTTCCTTAGGAACCAAATAGAAATTAGAGTTCTGGGTGCCTTTGCTGTGTAGCCCTCACTATGTCTTAAGTAAGAATTTATCTGACTGGAGTGGAGTTAAAACAAGAATTTTAAAGTAATTATGAAGCACATATAGTAGTGTGGAAAACAGGTAATAGTTTCTGTTGCAGCAGTGTTGGAAGAAGCCCCAGTTCAGAACCATAAGAGAAGGAAGCAAAACTAACACATATGCATATGGCAGGGTAATTCACAGGTGCCTGTTGAACCCAGCAGATAAAGAGTGCTGTACAGTTGGCAGCATTCAATTTCCCCACGACATTGTATCAGCCATGGCTGTAGCAAGGAAAGGAGCAAAGGATGCTATTTATCCCAAGTAAGAGCTGGTCAGAAATTAAATATTTCAACATTTCTTCCTAAAAAGTGTATTAAAAAAAAAAACCTTTATGCACTCAAAACATGAAAATTGAGCATTTGTGTTCATTCATGATAGATATACTGCTTTCCAGCCATTCAGTTTTTGTCTACACCAATACTTGTAGGAAACTTTGAGGTCATCTTGCACCAGCCTTGTGCACTTTCATCACAATCTTCATCTAATGAATAGCTCACAGCCTTTGCCAAAATCATTCTTATGGTGTTTCTTGCCTACATATCAGGGTTGGTTTGGATATAGGCCTAGGAGCTAGTTCTAGAAACGTCTTGATGGGATTTCTGCTATCACCCTGCACACTTGGACATGTCCCAGACCAAGAGATGAAATGGAAGCAGCATGGGGCAGAAGTTTAATAGAATTCCCATGGACCTGCCTGAAAAGAGTAACCAGTAAGTTCAGGATAATTTTGCAGTGGGTCCCAACTGTTAATGTAGGACTGAAGCTGTGTTGATTGGCTAAAGAAGCAAATATCGCCATTTGGGACTAAGCAATTGCAAGAGGCAGGTCTGAAGTGCTTCCACTGGGTCAGAGACATTTGCTCCCAGATCCTGCCCAAACACCAACCCTAAATGAATGCTTCTCACATAAGTCCAGTCCTAACTGACTTATAGTCTACAACATTTTAATATTTTGATTCCTGGACAGTTGCAACAACTCACAGTGGACAAACAGTTGAGTGAAGCATGTCTACAATAATCACATCAATATCCCTTAACTGTCCTAGCAAGGGAGGCAGTTACAATGAGATATTGAAGGAAAACTATCTACTTGAACTTAAATAAATAGAGTTGAAGAGAAAACAAGGTGAAGAGAATCTACTGCATTGACATAAAGATTAGACTTGGAAAAAGAAAACTCCAGTGTATTAATTTATTCCTTCCTTCTGAAAGAATCCACTTTAAAAACCTATATCCTACACTAAAAGTAATGAAGAGGAAAATCCACTTCACTCTTCTGCCATTAAGGAAACAGTTAATGGGTTCAGCAAAAGGTGGCAGCCTGAGACCTGTGGAGCTCTGTTTACTTTGTTAGTGACTGACAGTGTCCCTCTCGATTTGTATACCACTTGTTTTTCTGAAGATAAAATACTTCTCTTTCCACTCATCCAAATGTTGCTCCAGGAGTAAAGATTACCAAAAAAAACCAAAAAGTGCTGGATGCATCAGAAATTGCAGCCCCAGGAAAACAGCCCTTGATAGAGCAGCTTTTCTCTCTGACTGTTGAGTTTCCCACGCCTCCCAGCCAGACTCTGCTGGCCAGGGCTCAGAGCATGACTCTCGCTGTGAAAGTACGGGAAGCTGTTTCATCCTTGCAGCTGACTGACCCTGGGTGTCCGAGCTGCAAGGGCTGCACTGGAAACCAGAAGACAGAGCCTGGCTCAGAACAGCCCTCCCTGACAGGCACTGTAAGCCTTCCAGTCTCCTGGCACCGTGGTCACTTGAGAACCTGTAACACATCCCTGTGTGGGGAGAGGAGGAACCTCACAGTCCGGGTGGGAAACGAGCACAAGGCTCCAGGGGAGAAGGCAGAAAAGGAAGCCCTGTGGCTTTCAATATCAGGCTGTATCCAGCTCACTCTTTTGTACACCAATTTGCTCCTCCTCCTCCATCCACAAAAAATGACAAGGCAACTCAAAGGCTTTGTCCGTAGGAGTCTTCCTGCTATGGCAACCAGAGGTAGCACACAATGTGCTGGGTTATCTGCTTATCCAGCTCACACTGGCTCTGGAATCTGCTATAACCTGGTTGAAGAAATGTCTTTTTGGGACACAGGGAGATGCTTGGGTGCCTACCAGCCAGGAGTGCAGGGGGTGTGATCCCTGCCCTTCTTTCTGCCTCTCTTTTTGAGCCAGCAGCTCATCTTTAATTTTAGATCTTCACTTCCCCACTTGCAAGATATGATTCTGGCTATTCACTGGAGCCTTGTGAAATTTATCACCTAGCTAATATCTTGCAAATTATTCTGGGCATTCCTACTGTTATCTGTATAAGGCAGAACTGTCTGAGCTCTTATCGTGAATTGGGATCCCATTGTGTTCAGAAAAAATGAGACCCTATAAACAGCAGCACAATGGAACAAACACTGGCACATCTGCAGAAGCAGCAGTGGATACCATTTGAACCTCACTTTTTTCTTAAGTCTCCCACACCACATTCAAAATATTCTGCAAAATCCCACTTCCTGTCCTGACCCTGTGGCAAGAAGGAACACGGAAACCAGGGAGAGCAGGAAATTCCACTCAAATTCCAGCTGCAATCATTTCTGTGAACAGGAGGGACAAAATGCAGCAGAGATTGTGGCTGATAAATGTCATGTGCTCAAAGAGGCAACCAGTAAAGAATAAGGTTTGGGATAGGATGCAGGTCACACATGGAGGTGGAAGTAGACAGCCCTGATCCTTGCCTTACAGATTGTACATCAATATTAATTAAGAATTGACTTTACATAAATAAGTCTAATATTGCTAAAGGTGTCTGGTTGAATTTCTTGTTCCCAATGACAGCTGGATAGAACTTCACCTCTGCTTTTAGGAGGTGGGAGGAGAGACTGGAAATCATTCAAAGGCTTTTTAAATCATTGCTGTAGATCTTACTGTTATAGTTACCAGAAAGAAGTTGAGTGCAACCCACGTACTCTTCTTGAACAAAGAAAAGGAAGTATCACAGTTTTGCTTAATGTCTTTGCTGGGCCTCTCTTGGCCCATGAATCTGTCCTGGAATACTTAGACTTCTTCAAAAAGGAAAAAAACAGTAGCTTGAAATCAGTGCCAGCAGAAGATGTGTATCTCCTGATGTTATGAGAACCCTGAATTAACCTGGTGGATTGTTCTCTGATATTTTTAACCTAGAATTACACATATTTAGCTTCTGTTGATGAGCATAAGTGTACAAGACAGAAAAAGAACTGCATAACTCTTGAAGTGGTGTCTGCATAGGGGTTTGCCATGTTTGAAATGGGTCCCTTACTAAAATCAACACATGGGAATGGTGCAAACTCAACACACAGGCAGGTCTGAAAGGGAGCAAACACCCTGACTGCACTGGAGATAAGAAAAAATCTCTTCCCAACTCTTCCAAGGCTTTGCAAACTGGAGGTGATGGAATCACCACCACCCCATGGTCTATTTGTCTGCTGGAGGACAAGCTTTTCCAGCTGGCAGGGGATGTTGCCAGATCTTCCTCTGCCCTTTCCATTTGCCATCTTCCCAAAGGACTTGCCCAAACAATACAATAAAAGGAGTCAACATCACTCTGACAAGTTGTCTCCTGCTACTATGCCAATAAAAATTACCCTCCTTACACCACACTTCCCTGAACCTGACATCTGTCCTAAATCTCAAGTCATACATCCCACTCTTCCATTAACATGAGTCATCCTACAGACGTCCTTCTGCTACTCTTGGAGTCATGTCAGAAAGAATCATTGACTTATTGTCAGCAGATTCAGCCTACCATGTTAATGGTGTCTGCAGAGCCCTCTTCCCTGATCAGCTTGTTCTTACATCCCCAAAAATGCTGGAAAATACTTGCTGAGCTGTAGGATGTCAGAAGCAAGGAAAGAATTGCCTGTCCTGTACTGCTACTCTGCCTGGAGCATAAAGAGTAATTTGCCACATTTTGGATCTCTCTACCTTGATGCAGAGCAGCTAAAGAGCTTTTTCTGAGGAATCCTCACAGCTTCAAGCTGCCTAAATAAAAGATCTGATGTTAGGGATACTTTTGAGAATTTCAGGAAACATAAATTACTTTCTCTACAGAGATTGTGGGCATTATATACAGAAATCCTAGTTCCAGATGTTTAAGAGTAAAATACCAGGACCTCAGAGTGGACAGTTACATAAGAATAGAAAAGATAATGAATGTCTTATGCCTTCAACTATAAGCTATTTACAACCCTTCTGTTTTTAAAGCAGAGACCAAATGGGGAAGAGGTTTCCTTTAAGGGGCAGGGGCCATGGCAAGTCCTGGTAGTTGTTTTCATTATTCCATCAACTTGGTGTCTTGAAAGATTTATTAACTCATTCTCTTTCTTCGTCTTTTATTTCTATTTTTAAGTCTCTGATGTTGCCTCTATTCTCATGTACTTCACAATGCCCTTTCTGCAAAGTCAGTGGAGATCAATCTCAGCCTTCATCTTTTCCACAAATGGGAACCTAAATATTTGCAGAGCTGGGGGTGTCTGTGGTTGTGCGAAGATCCAGGAAGTCAAGCAATTAAGCCAAATGTTTGCCTAGTGTAAATCAGCACTGAGACTTTACTTAATTTCTGATGGGAATAAGGAAATCCTTACAAGATCAGACTGCAGGTTAGTATTGCCATTTTCAGCAGGGAGCTAATTCTGTGAGGGAGGTGCAAAAAACCTTGCAAAGTCTGATTTTTCTTAGAATCACAGAATAACTTAGGTTGGAAAAGGTCTTTAAGATCATCAAGTCCAATCACTAATCCAGTACTGCCCAACCCACCACTAAACCACATCCCAGAGTGCCACATCCATGTGTCTTTTAAATATCCTCAGGGATGGTGGCTTCACCACATTGCTGGACAGTTTTGTCCAGTGCATGACAACCCTTTTAGTGAAGAAATTTTTCCTAATGTCCAATCTAAACCTTCCCTGGTGCAACTTGAGGCCATTTCCTCCTGGCCAGTGTGCCCACAGCTCCTTTCAGTGTGAGGACTCTAAACACCATAAGGCTGCCGTGCTTTCTGCCCTCCCTAACATCAGTGATTTCTGTCTGGAGTGTCACCTGGGGGTAATGGAGTGCAGTCATGCTGGTGAGGGGGGCTGTAGGGACCCCTCTGCCCTGACCTGGCATGCACAGTGTGAAAAGCAGCTGCCTGGCATCTCAGGGAAGTACTCAGATGTGGTAGAAGAGGGCCCCACTCCAGAAAAGCTGAAGATGGATTGCAGGAAGGAGATCAGCTCTGTGACTGCTGGGGAAGGACTCTTAGCACACCTCTGTTCCCCAGGGCTCATCTTTGATCCCTCACAACCCCATCCCAACCACAAAAGCACAGGGCTGGGGCAATCAGTGCAGCTAATTGCACACACACAGAGAGCTCAGTGCTCCAGGACATTCCCACATGTCCCCCACCAGCAGCCAGCTGGGGACTCTGCTGTCAGCAAGGCTCAGATGAACCAGTTCATTCCAAACCCTCATGACAGTGGCCAGCAGGCTGCCATGAAACAGCCCCATCTCTGAGACAGACAACCACCTCGTCTATAATTAAAGATAATTATTCAAAGGCACCCTGTTCATGTAGCAGTGCTCAGAAGCTCCCTGCATGAGCATGTAGGCAGCAGGGCTGTTTTTCTTCATAAAAACTTATGAGGAACACTGCACAGATTAACAGCTTTAATGACAAAAATTACCGCTTACAACACTGACTTCAAATCAAAGAACAATATCTGCAGACAGATATTTTCATGGTTTTCATAACAATTCATTATAGGTGGCACCAAGGGATTATATTTTTATTTCCCTTGTGTCATTTCTCTCAGACTCAGGTTCATTTCTCTTAATGAGGCAGCAGAAGATAAAGGGCAGTGAAGGCTCCTCCAATGCCTCTGCAGAATGTGAAGAGTTTAGGGGCAAAGTGATAACTGATCCTCTAAAGGAAGAGGAAGGGCTTGGAGAGGGGGGGGAGAGTGATGGGGTGGGATGCTCTCTGCCATAATGAACTAAAATTAAGACATAAATTCTCCTACCTTTGTTCCGACCAGATCTAACAAAAGGGATTCAGCTATTTAATGAAGAATGGATCAGTAGCAAAATTATTAGCTAATTAATTGTAGAGGGAAGGGAAAGAAAGAAGAAAGGAAGAAAATCTTTGACTGAAAGGACAGGACTGAAAGTTCTTCACATAGCTCTCAGAATAGGAAGGAAGACCTTGAATTCTGGAAGCTTTTATTCAGGCAGGAAGGCCCCTCTTCACACTGAGTTTGGGATGGCAAGGCAAAGATCGAAGCAAGAAGGAGCAAGAATTAAGCAGACCTCAAAATGGGGTCCAGGATTCCTCTAGTAGTACCAGGCTTGTTAGGACTGAGCAGAGGTTCCCAGTGAAACTGGATGGAAACTCTCCTGTGAATTACTTTTCTGTTGGAAAATAATGTGGAGACAGCAGAAAAGGGTTCCTGGGACTGTGGACTCCTGGCACGGGCTCAGGAGACCAGGCAGCTGTTTTGTTTCCAGAACAAAAAACATCAACCCAAATGCTTCAAAGTCTTCTGAAAACTAAACAAACTGAGAACTGGCATTTCCAATCCATGGAAAGCCTTCTCATTCCTGAGTTTTGTTCCAGCATTTGTTTCAACAATTTTGGTTTCCTGTGAGTGGGGCAATCTGTGTTTCAGCAAGTTCTGCCCATCAGTTAGGGCCACAGGGCTCCCAGCATTTGTGGCTCAAAGGAAAAAAAGAAAAAAATAGAATTCAGGGTTTCCTCTATTTTCAGGATTTTTAGGATTCCATTGGCAGAAAAGATCCTGTTTGAACTCAGCCCTGTGTACTCAAAGGGGAACAAAACAGAAATTGGGGCTATCAGAAAAACTCCAGTAAAGGGAATTGCTTTCTTTGGGTTAATCCTAATTCAGATCCTTCTTCAGTCTACTCTAAGAAATGCTTTCCTGAAAACCAGTATTTTAAGTGCTGCTAGAATTGGGCAAGAGCCTGGGAGCCT
Organism: Phainopepla nitens; assembly: GCA_013400175.1. Lineage (NCBI taxonomy): Eukaryota > Metazoa > Chordata > Aves > Passeriformes > Bombycillidae > Phainopepla > Phainopepla nitens. Next base: position 884,889 of record VXBQ01016885.1, on the reverse strand, counting down.
GGATGGGTAAATAATCTGACAAGGCATAGAGACAGGAGACAAAGGGGCTAGACAGGGAAAGGAGAAACCGAGGATAAATGAGATACAGTCAGTGGCATTCGTGTGTGTTTGGCTGTGGGGAAGACAATCTTGAGAAAGAGGAAAGATGTATTTTTATCATAACCCCTTTCCCTCTACTTATTCTTGGCTTACAACTTTTCACCCTCTAAGTGCAAAGGGAATAGCCATCCTTTTGAGATGGGAAGGCTAGACTGAAACAGAGCCTCACTTTATGAAGTAATTATTTTAGGATTATTTAGCCCACACTCTTTCTGCCTCCTTCAGATTATGAGGAATCCTTCCTGCCTTGGCAGGGCCCAGAGTCACACAAAGAGGTGTTTCACACCCTCCTTCCTGCTCTGCACCAGCATTAGAGGACACAGGCTAAGGCATGGAAAAACACAGGGCTAAGGACTTCCAAGTTCCCCTCCTGCCCTGTCTCCAGTGAGCTCCAAAAATCTACAAAGTTGACATTCCAAAAATATTTTTTAAATTAACATATATATGTATTATTTCTATATATCTCAAGTGGGCAATTATTTGCCTTCTGCTTCCCATATTTTTCAGACTTTTCACTTGAAATCAACAGGGCTTGAATCATGTCTCTGGTTTAATGAAGGCTGAGCTTCTTGTGGACTCACATGACAGCAGGAGGTGCTGCTCACTGAAAAGCCCAGGATGGTGGGAGACTTTGATAATATCACGAGAGTTGGTAACACGGGCAGAGGACTTTGAATAAAGCTGTCTGACCTCCTTGGCCCAAGTGCTTTTACAGCCAAGCAAAACAATTTCTCTGGACTCTAATGAATAGACTTCTGTCATTGTTCATCATAATAATGTCCCGATCCTGGCAAGATTACCTAGATGCTACCATAATCCTGCTAATAAGTGATGATTATAAAACACACACTTGAGGAAAAGGAAAGGTAGAATTTGGATCTTTTGCCCCAGTCTCTTCCCAAAGGAAAGCAGGATAATAAATGACTTCTGACAGTGATATATGACAAAGAGCCTTTACCACATCAGAGTCTACTATGGCAAAATCCAGCCAGCTCACTCAGTTTTGTCCATAAAAATACTGCTCTATTCAGTGTGAGAGGCCTGATAAATGGGGGGGACCATACTGAAGACATCTAGAGAGACTTTTTATCTTTCTGGGAGAAACAGCTGGAGACAAAAAAAAAAAATTAATTGTGTTTTTGCGAAACAAGCTTTTTTTCCAAGCAGCAAAATTTGTTCATGGTACTATGGAAATATATGATTCTCTTATTATGTGTGACTTCCTATCCCTTTTCAGCTAGTGACTTCTGTTTTCTGGCAGAGGTCAGCACCAAATATTTTACCCACTGGCAAAACTGTTGCATAAGAGAGCAAAGTGTGACTAGAAAAATAAAAAAATAAATTAAATGGGATAATTCTGACAATTTTGTTATTAGAACAGAGCATGTGTATGCTCCTGCCATCTCTTGACTTCAACTCAGCTGCTGTCTCCTGCCTGTAGAAGGTACTGGAGGCTCCTTACCTCAGGGCAGAGGTCCTGTTGAAAATGTGGCCATGGGAGTTTTTGCTTTAGAATTTGGTCCATCACAGCTGATGGGGGATACACACAGCAGAGTTTTCCATGCTTCCTCTACTTCTCATTTAAGTGTAGCTACTGTTTCCAATGCTAACATAAAGAAACTGCTTCATTCAGAAGCAGTGACAGGCAGGTAAAATTCTTGCTGTATTCTATAGTCTTAAAAGCAGGGGATGAGATCTTGGTATATGCAATAAATGAAGGAGAGCTAAGATAGTCCAAGTGGAAGACCTCCACAGGTACAGCATAAAGAGATCTGGGCAAATGACATCCTGGAAAACATTTAGATACTCACACTAGAAATGTGGTTTTGTTATTCATTCCTGCTAACACCACACATGTCACCCCATTTGCACACCAAAAGTCACTGCTGTGCAAGCCTGTGTGAATTTAGAAAGCTCAATATATAGTTTGAAAAATCGTCTTGTTTTCACAATAAAGTTATCAGCAGCTCAGCTACCACCCGATCTAAAAAAGCCTTCGTCTTAAGAGGAGAGCCTTTCTCTTCCCACTGGATTAGGTTTCAGTGGGAGCTAGGCCAGGAAATTGCTTTTATTTATACTCTCCACCCCTGGCAAAGTCAATGGCCTCATTAATCCACTGATGGGCCAGCACCACGATGGAAACTAGAGATGCAGAAGGGAAGAGTGCCAGAGGAATTGCTGCTTTTCTTCTCTCCCAAGCCTTCACCTTGTCCCCACTCCAACTTCACCTTCAGATCCCTCCTGCCAGCGTGCAGAGCTTTCGACACCATCTCCTCCTTTCCACCTGGATCTCCACCCTTCCTGGAGATAGAAGGAAGAATATAGCCCCAAATTTCCTGGACACATCACATTTGCTAGGATGAATTGGAAATGGCTGAAACTAGCACATTGCCTCTGGGATCAGGACCAACACTTTCTTAAATATGCAACAAAATTGTAACACAGCCTGTAGAAAATTAATCATGGCACTGACTGATAAATCCAGGCAACACTGTCTCCCTTTTAGACCACATCTTAAATTCTTCCTGAACCCCTGTTGGAGGGGCTATTACCCTCTCCCTTCTTTTCAACACATCTTTTTATGTTAAAAGTGTTTTTAACCATGGGCTTTGACACTGTGACTGGCTGTGCTGTGACTTTTATTTTCCATATAATCTGTCTTGCAGTGGAGGGACCATTAACCAGTCAAACAATGTTCTATCCCAATAACATTATCACTTAAAGGGAACATGGCAAGAATTTCTGCTAACTAGTGGGCAGTAAATTTACTCTTCTAATAGGTTCATCTTTTATTAGGTATTTATTTCAGGAGGTTAAACCATAATTAGATTGCATTAGGAAGCTGAAAAAGAAAGGAATGGAGATTCCAGCCTGACAATTTGTTTTATTTCCTCCTCAGATGTCCAAAGAAATTCTCAGCGCAATCTGTATTCCTCCAGATAGGGGGTTGCACAACTAAACAGCTCCAATATTTCTGCCAGGAGTTTGCATTTGTCTTTCCTGTACAAAAGTTATTGCTTAGCTGTAATCCTTCCCTGAAATACAGTGTGTGGAGCCAAGGCTGAACCCAATTTACTGTGGCAGATGAATATAGCCAAGGTGGTGGTCTGAATGTTTGGCCTAAAGGCACAATCCAATTTTCAACTGTTTCAAAGCTATTATGTCAAAGGCTGTTTGCATAAACATAACAATGGGAGCGAGCCCCAGCAGAGGCGGCAGCAGAGGGGACGCTGCCCTCTCGCGTCTCCGGCCTGCATGTGCCTGGAGCTGGCTGCTCCTGATGGGAAAAGTCGGAATTCTGGGAGAGGAGCAGGTGTGTGCACTGCTCCACACACAGCCCATCCTTCGAGGCCCTGCAGAGCGACGCAGACAAATCGGAGGGCTGGGCGAGCCCCGGTTATTTGAAGCTGACCAAGGGCGAGTGCCGGGTTCTGCGCCCGGGACGGCGCAGCCCTGGATGCACGGACAGAGTGCGGGATGAGGCTGGAGAGCAGCGCCGCGGGAAGGGATCTGGGGATCCTGCTGGATGGGAAGTGGAATTGGAGTCAGCAGTGCCCTGGCAGCCAGGGAGGGATTGTCCCGCTCTGCTCTGGGCTGGGGCCGCCTCACCTCGAGCGCTCGGGCAGTTTTGGGCACTGCAGTGTAAGAATGATACCGAGCTGTTAGAGAGCGCCCAAAGGAGGCTGTGGAGATGGTGAATGGCTGGAGAAGAAGCTGCATTGGAGTGGCTGAGGGCACTTGGTCTGTTCAGTCTGGAGGAGACTGAGGGAGGGCATCAGCTTCCTCAGGACGGGCAGCGTAGGGCCAGCTCCGAGCTCTGCCCTGTGTGACAGTGCCAGCCCCCAGGAACAGATGGAGCTGTGCCAGGGGAGGTTTAGGCTGGAGACCAGGGGAAGGTTCTTCCCCCAGAGGGTGCTGGGCACTACCCAGGATCCCCAGGGAATGGGCACGGCCCCGAGGCTGCCACAGCTCCAGGGGCGCTTGGACAGCGCTCTCAGGGACAGGGTGGGATTGTTGGGGGGTCTGTGCAGGGACAGGAGTTGGACTGGATGATTGCTGTGTGTCGCTTCCAGCTCAGGATATTCTGTGTTTCATCCCTGTGTCTGTGCCTGCAGGTGGTGGCTGTGCACAAGTGGGTGCTGGCTGTCTGTGTGGAAGTGCTCACAAACACACTCTCTTTAGCTGCAGGCACACACACAAACACACACAGACAAGTTTTTCACATGCACACGTGTCTACACTGCCAAGATTCTGGTTTAAAAAAAAAGAAGTAGATTCTGCCAATGGTGGAAACGAGAGAATGTTAATGACTTTTTAAACTTTTCTCAAGCTTGAGAAACAGATGTGATTATTCAATTCATCACAAAAAAAATGTCTTGCTGCAGCATGCATGTGATGAGCTGACTGATGATGTGGGAACCTATGAGAAAGCTGTTTCCCTTATTAGAACTGGAGGGTTTTCAAGTCGATGTTCTATTTCTCTTTCCCGTTACGTACACATATAGATGCTTTCTTAAATAATAGAAGTATAGGCTAAACCTTTAAATCCATTTCATTTGAGTGATGAAAAACCAAATAGCAGACCCAAATATTCTGTAACCTGGGCTGGAACTTTCCCCAGATCTGCCATGCTCAGACATGTCTGGACTTAGGCCAAACATACCGACTGGACTCAGTCCCAATGCTCATCTCTAAATTTGAAAGATGGGAAGAGGATACACTTATCAGCTTTTTGGAGGGTAGCTGGAGCAGGAAAATCGTTAAATGACAGAAGCTGCCAAAAATAAACTTCCGCTGCTTTAAAAAATCCTCCTTATATAGAACCATAAACGCACAGGGCTTATTAAGACATCTGGCAAATTATTTTTTCTGATGGAGAGAATTCTCAAGGCCTCAAACATAGAACAATAGAGGATTTCACAGAGAAACAGATTTGCAGAGTCAACATTGCACATTTGTGGGAGTCTGAGTTCAGTGGGGTCTAGCAGTTACGATGGGGCCAAAGCCAACAGCAAGAGACAAAACCCCACAGCCTCCCGAGGTCAGAGCCTTTCTCATCCAATATCTGATTTTCAGTCAAAGCTGGCATTGGACAAAAATGATTAATATGATAATGTGAAGCAGGATGTGTGTGACAGATACTGAATAGCCAGGTCCCAAAATTAAAATTCTTTCTAAACTCAGATGTCTAGAATCTCAGACCAAGAAACGTAAGATTTCCATTGCTCCAAATTTCCATTGCACTTACTCTTGTTAGAAGCACACATTAGCTACAGTTGTGACTGAACATTTCTATCACCTTTCTACAACATGGCCTAAAACTCTACCTTAATTTTGGCAACTTAACAAAATGTGAGTCATAGAAGTGAACTCTTTATCATCAAAATATCAGCAATCTGAATGAAAAAAAATTGCAACTCATTATTATGATATATCTTTTAAACAACCCAGTGATTGCAAAAAGGAAAAACAAACTAGCAAACAAAACACCCCACAATACCAAAGTATTAATCCAGTAGAGATAATAGATAATGCAGAAGGTGAAGGGCCTGCCCGGGTTAGAGTGGGTGCTCAGACTCGGGATGTAATCAGCTAACAGACAGTAGCCCTTACTCTAGGAAGCCAGTTGACTCAAAAAGATGAAGCAGATCAAAGCAAAGTAACAGAAAGACAAGGGAGCATTAAGTTAGAAATGTGAAAATCATTCTTCTTTTCTGTAAGTTACAGCACATGATAAATTTCATCACATATTTCCACACAGAGCCAAGGTAGGATCTGTCTTGTGCTTAGGAGGCACCCAGGCTTCCTGGGATCAACAAAACACCACTACAGTACAGCAAGGTGTCCCCAGGCTTTTCCCTGCCTGTGAAATGGGACAGCTACAACTGAGATAATTGCATTTTTCATAGGACATAATGATGATTAATTAGTTGTGGAAAGAGCAGAGCATACAGAAATTAAGGAGCAGATATTTTTATGTGATTGAAAAATATTTTTATATCTCTGTAAACACTGCCTGATATTCAGAAAGGAGAGCAGACACTTTTTGAGCTATGGCCTGAATAGTCTCCTCGAAGAGAGCATCTGCCTGCAAGATCTACTCTCAGCCTGCCCCCGTGATCCTCCAAAACCCTTGCACACACATAGAAACCCATCAACAACAGCTGCTGTGATTCATGTACATGAAACTAAGCATGAACTCGGGCTTTTGGGAGGTCGGGGTGATAAGAATCACGGGACAGGCACTGAGAAGGGAAACGTGACACTGCTTTTGCCCAACTCAGTAGCAAAATTAAGTCTCCCAACTCCCAGCCTGATGCTTCACCCACAAAAGCATCTGCCTTCCAGGGAAGGGCTGTAGGAGCAGACAGAACTAGGATGCACTGAAGCAGCAGTGGAACAGTTGAGAGAGACAGCTGAGAAAGGGTTTAATGAAGACCAGCTCTGTTGGATATTTTTCTGCATCTTGTTGTTTTAAATGTATTCCTGTTTACATTGTTTCAGTTGCTGCTCTGTCCTTGGCTTTCCTGGGACCACTGTTAGATCCTCTTGCAGAGATCAGGATGTTTGGAATTGCAGTTGTGCTGCCGTGACTCGGATGTTAGAAACCACTTAGGCATAAACAAAGCCTACAACCTTTGGAGTCACTCCCCAAAAAGGGCTGTGACAGCCCCAGAAAGACACCAAGGGCAGCTCTCAGCTCCAGCACGATGCTCTGGGTGCACCAGCCCTGAACAAGGCACGTGCATATCCTCAGAGGCATCCTCTGAAGAGTTTTTTTGGAGACAGAAGTTTCAGTGCTTTACTGAGTAAGGAGGGCTCATGGGTAACTTTTTCATTGAATTGCAGATTGATTAAATGCAAAGAAACAAGAAATAACTCACTGCAGGAGGGAAAGTACACAGTTGTATGTTGTAAGGCTGGTGTGTTGTATTAGAGACTTGTCAGTGAGACCCTACAGACAGGCTCCTGCTCTGAGACATGTTCCTTGGATGGGAGCTCAACTCTGAGGGATAACTCCAGCAAAAGCAGAACTGGAAGGATGTGGGTAAAGCCACAGAGCCAGGACTGGTTCTGTGTAATCAATAGTTCTGCTACAATTTGCTTCACACTCTCTGTCAAGTCAATTCACTCTACATTTTTAACACTCTCCTGGCTACCAGGACCCAATTCCTAGCTTTCTGAAGCATAACTATGTACAAACTGGAGGAAGCAAGAATATCCTTGAGCTCCTTTATCTGTCTGGGCTCTGCTCCAGTCATACTCCCACACCCTGATTTCCTAGAGCATGAGTCAAGCAGGAGGTAAGACAAAAAGAAACAGTCCTGTCCTAGACAGGAGTGGAAGAAGAAGCCCCCCCAAAACCAGTTGCCAGCACCAGAAGGTCAATGAGCACAAACTCTGGAATGGAGAAAAGGCAAAATTAGTAGAAACTCAAGGATCCTGTAATCCCATGATACAAGCCACTCTAAAAAGAGGATAACATCTGCCAAAGACATGCAGACACCTAAGCAAAGAGGTGCAGCATTCTGTGTGAAAGCCAGCAAGCCCTCACTATGTCTCATGGCATGGCAAAGCTTCCCTGACATTTGTGAAATTCTGGGAGAGCCTCAGAGGGAAGATGATACTGGACAGCAAAGCAGCATTGTTCATCAGTATTAGAATTAAGACTGCATGCTGACAGCAAAGTAGATGGAACAAAAAATGTCAAAGGCTCAAAAAAACTGCAAACTGTGAGATGCATAAAGGGAGCAGCTGCTCTCCCCCTTCCCCCTTCTTCCCATCACGCTCAGATGTAATAACTTTCCCTAGTTCCGTGGCTCTCACATAGCTAATGCTGTGTTCAGTTGCTGGAGTCTTTACAGATGCAATGCATTAGCAAAGCCTGCCAGTCGGCATCCTGTTTTTCCAATCACTCTTCTGAAACTCCTCCACTTTTCTCAGAGGTTTTATCAGAAAGATGTTCCTCTGAAACATTTCAGCGAGGGGATCTGACAGCTCTTCAAACACCAGCTGAAATTCATTTGTTTTCCACTGCTTCCTGTTTTTACAAGTTCATTAGTGTTTCACCAAGATAGACTCAAGATTAGGGACTTTCACCAGCCATGCTGGATCCCTGACATAGAAAGTCATGGGAGACTGTCTGAACCTCCACATTGCACACATAACCACAGAAATGCAGGGCCTGCATGCAGAGGTGAACACACAGATGGGCACACAGCAAAGCCACGTGTGTGAGTGTGTGAGCTCTGGGCATTTAGAACCCCCTGGACTGTCTGAGATACGGAGGAACGCGCGCGGCCGTGACGCGCGGACACATCCACACACATCCCTAGGAAAAGCAAAGGCCCCATTGTGGGCAGCCTGACACTGAGCCTTTCTCTTTCAGTGGAATTTCTGAGACCAACAAAGTAAATAAGTGCCTGAAGTATCTCAGCTGTGGTCCATAGGTCAGGGCTGCTCTCAGGACAAGCAGGAGGCAGAGCTTGTACAGATGCATTCCTGAGCGCTCACAGGGGGCTGAGTGTTGCAGCTCTGTGAAGAAGGCACTGTGTGTGCTCAAGCATCCAGGCTTTTAGCATTATCTGTCTGGCACATTAATATGCTAATTGTAAGAGAAGAAACGTGGAACTAATTCCATGTATCATTCGTGTAAAAGCATATAGGTAGCAGTAAGATAGGGTTGTATCAAAACAGACATAATCACATTATTTTTGATGTATTCTAGAACAGCAGTACAGAGTATGTTCTCCTATTTAAATAGGTTAACAGGCTGTTTAGTTACAACAGCGGCGAGAAAATTGAAATCTATTTCTAATTTACACACAGAAGCTGCTTTCTCCTGTATCCCTGAAATGCAGCTGGACAGCTTCTTCTTATAAATTGCAGTTGTGAAGAAAAGACTAAGGAGCAGGAGAGACAGTTTTCAGATTAGTAAATCTGTTTATTCCAAAGTCATAAAACACCATTTTGTTGCTAATAATGATGATTTAACAGTTGGCTCTTAAACTGTCTGCCTTCTGTTTGGTTTTTATTACTACTTTCTCAAAATCTCCCATAATTGATCAATTCAGAAATTATGAGAAGAGAAAAAAAAGGTGAAGGGAAGCATGTCTGCTTTAGTCTAATGATTTTAAACAAGCCTGATGTGTCAGCCAACAGAAAGTGCTGTTGATATAATCATGAAAGGTACTGGGTACCTTACTGTACTCCTACATTAAACTAAATCTGTATGATCCAGGAGCTGGAGCTTTCTGCTTGACTGCTAAGAAAATGTCAAATAACATCATATTTTTTTAAGTGGGTTCTGAGGCTTGTGGTGATTTACAGCCAAATATTTATGATAGAATCAAAAAGCTTTTTTTTTTTTTTCTTTTGTTGCAGGTCAACTTCTATGATTTCAGATCTTCATCACGTGAATAAGACCAGCCTCACTTTAAAAATGGCTCCCTGGATAACCAAAATATCAAATTCCTTTAAAATTGTCCTGAGCCCATAACAGCACAGAACTATTATTAACTTTTTGCCAGGGACTATAAAAGAGAATATTATTGCTTGGTTACACACTGTATTTATTGTTTTGTTTTCTGTTTATAAGGGAAGTAAAGCAACTGCTGCATATCTTTCCACTTTGGAACTATTTACCATTTCATGGTATTATTAACATTATTATTTATTTTTAATGACTAATTAATACTCTATTATTATGCAGCTCAAGATTACTACAGTATTTGGTGTCTCTTTGTGCTCCCTCTAAGGTCTTTTGACCTGCCAAACAGAGCTGAAAATGTAATCAGGTGTTTTCATGCTACTTTCATTACTGCTCTCCCCCTGGCTGAACCAGCACCTCTGCAAGAGTATTTTATTTGATGTGTTTCACCTTCACCTGTCAAGGTTTTGCTGAGGCCACGACAAAAGGACACTGGTGGGAAAAGTATTAAGTAAACCAGCAGAGGTTTCCTAGGCTGCTGGGAGAAGGCTTACAGTCAGCTCAAGCAATGGGGAAAAGTGCAGATCACCACCAAGCTTTATCATAAAAATAAGAACCACCTCCATCATGTGTCAGTGGGGTTTTTTCATCTGGCATCACTGAAAATTTTATCCTGACAGCACAGTCACATAGCAAAGAAACAAGGAGGTCTTTGGCACCTCACAGGCCCTATAAGAAAATTGGTGTTTTTGTTGGTCATCTGTGCTGTAAAAAACCTGCAAGTGTCTGCAAAGGAAATATCAAACCTGACCCTCCTACCTGCCGCTTTTTTTTAGCTCCAGCCAAAATACTTTATTATTCATGAACTACATAATACAAGTAGCATGTTAGTATGTATACAGGCAGGTGGAGAAGAAAGTAATACCAGAGGATGCCAGGTTCACTGTTTGCCTCTTCCTGGCTTTTTAGGAAGGTCTTTACAGAAATAGTGGGTTCCCCATTAACACAAAGGATAGGATGTGCTGCCTTTTGCAGAATCTACCAGCATGGGTACTAAGAGAAAAAAATAGCCTTCAGTGCTGAAGGGGGAGATCAAAAAGTGTTCTCAAGTCAGGTTGTTGAGACAAAACCCTACCTGGCAGTTTCATCAGTTCATTAGCTGTTGTAAATGAGCAATGTATCATATTTACTTGGATATAATCTTTTTCAGTCTTCCAGGCTCTTAAGAAATGTGTCACCTTGGGGCTGGTATCCTTGAATCTGAGTAAAACCAACAGAAACATGGGGGAAGGGGAGGGAGAAGGATAGAACTAGAGATGATAGAAAAGTTAGCATGTTTGGAAATTATTTCTATTGTTTCCCTTTGAAAATCCCCAGATATTTAATGTGGAGTCCTATGAGTGTATAAATTACCTTTTGGAAGGAATGGGTTTTAATGATGTGCTTGACAGAGGGGAAGCACAGGGGCACAGGAGAAGCCACCTGGGACCAGAGCACAGTGTGACTTCAAAGAAAAAAGCCAAGAGCTGAGAGTAGGAAAATTCATCAGGCAGCTTGGCCAAGGCAGCGGAAGGCAGTGGAAAGAGATGAGAGAATGGAGACAAGCTGCAGTAGATCTTCCTTGCTCATTGTTTTCCTGCTGCTGCTGACCCCTCCATCTCCTTTCCCTCCAAGCAGCCAAGGCTAGGTGAGACCGTCTGGCGTCTGCAGCCCAATTTCCCCCCAACCCCCAACACCATCTGGGGACCCACACTCCTAATGGAGTTTCCAGATGTTCATGTCATTCTGGTGTTTGTGCCATTCTGCATCTGCTCCTTCAGTTCTGATGTCCTGTGTCTCAGCCCTGGCATTGGGCATGCATCAAAACTTCACACTGTACAGCAGAACAGAATCTCAGCTAGAGGAAAGCCTGATGCAGGCAGGGATGACTGAGCCTTCATAACTGGTGCTCACACCAGGAGAACTTCCTTGCAGGCAGTCACAGATGTGCTGAAGCATCCAAGGGGTTTAACACCCCATTTCCTTACAGCTTTTATTTAATGCTGGTCAACTTTCAGTGCACACACCTCAGTTATCACTACTGGGATGTGCAATGCCAGGAAGAGTTTCACAACAAGTAGAGAAAAATCAACATGTAAAATACCAGAAGGAATAACTCCAGAATAACTTCACCACTTTGTTGGAGAAAATTCCATCTAATAGGTGATTTGCACCTACACCTTCCATGCTGTAATAGCAAAGTTATTCCACAACATGATATTGTTGATTTGGATCCTTCCCAACTATGCACCTGCACTGCTTAAACCAGAGCTTCTTCAAGACAGACCATACCCCTGACATGGCTATAATTAACATTTACTGGGTTTAAAACCAGAATGATTACAGATTTGTTTCTTCAGACTTACGTACATTTTCCCCAAGTGTCATTCAGGTGGATGTTCCCATCCAGACAATTTCAGGCTTGGTTTGCTCATCATCCTTCCTGCTCTCAAGGTATTGCTTTGACAACAGATTTTCAGTAGATGCTGCCCACAAGGCAGGGCTTTTAGAAGCCTGGTAACAGTGCAATATCTCACTATCTACTAAAAGAGAATAATGTATCAACATTATTCTGGCCTTCTGAAAGAGGAAAAATTCCAATATGGTTCTCTGCAGATGCTCTAAAAAGTCTCAATGTAGCTCTAGTAAAGACCTGACCATATAGCAAAGGAGCAATAAATAAATGAGGATTAAAATCTAAAACACAGTAGCCATTTCACAAACTCCTGAGCCACAGGTGCCATGTCTGTAGTTTAAATTAATCCCCTTGGAAAGTGGATCAAGCCAAACTGCACAAAGGCACTTTAGTACAGAGGAACATCCGCTCTGGGATTTAACACAGAACAGTTACAGTGCCTAAAACATCCCCCCAAACTTACTCTGTGCTAACTTCCTGCTCAGATAAGCCCCACGAGTTGAACTTTTTGCTCCTGATTTCCCCTGTGAAGCTGTGCAAAACCCAGGGTGGTGGGAGCATGTGCCTTGGAGAAGAGGGGTCAGAACTAGAGAATCTATTCCATTGTTTTCTCGATTATATGACCAAAAAAAAGAGTTCCCTTAAATTCCCAGGCAAAGAGGAAAGTAACTTGGCAAACAGACTTCTTCTGAGTTCTTTTACTGGAAAGATTTATATTTTGCTCACCACAAATATACAGAGCAGACGTATAGCACACTGCGTACATGCCTGTGCTCCTTGTAGCAGAAGGTTTTGGCAGTCCCTTCTAGTGTGAGGCTTAGAAAAACTCACGCTGCTGAGGGCAACCTGGCCATTGTAAAAGCCAAACCCAACTTTTAACTAGATATATTAGAGATTGAGGCAGTTGTGATTTTAGGCCAGAAGGTAGTACTGATCACCCAATCTAATCTCCTGCACAACACAGACCATAGGGCTTCTCTAAATTAAATTCCACACTGAGTCCAATAGCTGCAGATGAATTCAACTATCTTTCAGAAAGCCATCCAATTGCAATAGAAAAGTTTCCAGTAATGGAGAACATACCACATCACAGAATACCATCTGTCCAGGATTTCTTGGACAGCCTCACTGCATGTGTGGTGTTTGCACCCCATACAGAAATCCAGACACTTCCAGAAAGCTCCAAGCCTGCTGTTCCCATGCAGAAGTTCCTGCAGCCCCCTCAGAAGTCAACCTGCCTTTGGATAAGAGCTGCTCCCTATCTAGAATCTCTAAACAAATGCAGCCAACTCCCAGATCAAAAAGAATTAGGGGAATTTCTCTCTGTGTGCTCTGCAGAGCACCGTCAGAAGAACAGAGGTACAGAGTTCCCCAAATCACAGCCCCTAGTGCTTCTAAAAGGAAATTACCCTACCTGTTAAAAGCATCTTAGAGATACCTTGAGGAAAGGCAAGTAAAATCAGAAAGAGAAACAAAACCCTTGCCATGGTAAAAGAGTTCTGACAAAGCCCCTGACCTCTTTTCTTCATTTCTTTTTTAAACTGTTTCTTTCACAGAGTCTCATCTGCATAGGGCAGATAAGGCCCTACAGCAGCCCAATCCCTCTTCTCAGCTCTGAGCAGACTTTCTCCCCAGAGAAACAGTGTTAACCTTTTCTCTACTGCCCTACTGGGCGAATTTATTCTTTGGGGTCTGGGGCACATAGAAAGTGTCATAAAGACTTGCAAGAAATCAGTTGAAAGCAGAAGTAAAATCACTGCTTCTTGAGACTATGGCAATATTGCTGGCTGCAATTGCTGGTGGCAATAAATTTTGCAAATTAAGGTGCATTTTTCTGTATTGTGGGTTACTGAAAGGAGGGAATTTCAACTGCATAATGATGATTCAATTTGTTCTGCACTTTGTCATGCCAAATTTTAGTGCCTCTCCTGAGACTTCATGTTCTGTCTTGAAAGAAAAGACCTAATTATTGTTGAGCTCTACCTGTTTCATACAGTTCCTCAAAAGCTGGACAGCACAACAATCACCAGGCTTTTCAAAATGCCTGGTCATCAGGAGGACTTTAATTCTGAGGGCTCAAACCACTCGGTGAGTTTTCAAGCAGAGTCCAGCACCCACTTTCTGAAATGTAGGCATTTTTTGAGTGTTTCTGTCTGGCCAAGGAAGTCACTTCAGGTGTCTGTCCCTGAGTGTCTGTCCTTAAGATATTTAATTCAAGGAGGGGTGGTTCCAACACTGCTGGTATTGGCATAAAGCTTCCCTCATGGGAAGGGTTCTGGGCTCCCAGTGAGGGCAGAGTGACAGCAGTCAGCTTTTGAAGAGGGGCCACACAGCCCTTTTCCCCTTCACATCCTGCCTGCACCCCCGATAGAGAACCCTTCTGGTTTGTTAATTCTGGATTTTTCGAGCATTCTTGATGGTTATAAGGATGCAAGTGTTTTAGCTGGTGCAATAAGGAGCATAGCTAATTTAACTAATACAAATATAAACATAGAGCCCTATCTTACACAATGACTATGCTTTGGCCTAATGCACTCAGAAAAGTCATCTAAAAACATTGCTAAGTAAAAGTTATATTATATACTTTAAAGTCAAGCAATATTAGGGCTACAGACAGGAGAGCAAGGTTGGTTTTTTCCCTCTCCTTTCATCCTGTGTTTAGAAACAGAATTTTGCAGGCCAACCAGCCAGCTGGTGCAACATCCATTATTTACTCCTATTGAACTGGGAATCTCAACAAGACCCAGCACCAGCGACCTGACACTGGCAGTGTAGAGTGGAGGCAAGAAAGATGCTCCCCAATGTCCCCAGCAGACTGTTCCTGCTGTCTCAGACAGATGAAGAGCACTGCATGTTGCTCTTGTTTGGAAAGTAAGAAAAAAGAAAGTCTATTTATTTATTTATCCAGCAGCGTCTTAGAAGATTCAATCCCTGCTCGGTGGGCCTGATTTTCCATTGCTGCCCTGTATGACACAGTTCCTTACACCCATGCTGCACTATTTTTGTAGTGATTATTTTATATAATAGTATCATAGAATCATTTCAGTTCGAAAAGACCTTTAAGATCATCAAATCCAACTGTAAAAATTTGAAGCAACATAATACTCACAGAGACATCAAATTCCTCCGTAGTTATACAAGCTTTTCCAGTTTTAGCTAAGAATCCATCTCCACCCCTCCTCAAATATTTGCCATGTGTGTCTCAACTTTTAGGACTCAGGGATTTTTGCCATTAATTTTCCTGAGCTCAGTTCCACATACAATTTCCATTATGACAGCACAAACTGCACAGGTATAAGGTAAATGAAGCAAAATAAAAGGAGAGGATGGTATAAAAAAAAAGAAGTTGTTTGTGCACAGAACACCGCTGTTTGTTTTCTGAGTTGCTTTTCTTTTTTTAAGAGAGACAGACTTCAGGGCAGGGAGAAGCTGAGTCCATCTGGTGCCATAGCACAGGTTTAAACTCTCATTTACACATTGCTGATGGAAGAAGAGAGCGGTGAGCATGCAATACCCTCCATATATTGTACTTCCTGTGGAGATCATGGACTTCTGTTTTAATCTTACCGTGGTGGGCTTTGCCCTGCAGCTGGGCAGGAATCACAGTGCAGGAACTGCATCCTACAGGACAATTTGTGTGAGCTGCAAGAGAGCATTGCTGGCACCAGGAATCCAAGGTCCCAAACATGCTGCCCAAATTCTTCCTCCAACTCCTTGTTCCAAGCCCACCCCATCCATACAAGGTCCAACCTATTGCTGGTCACAACCACACTTAGATGTTTTCATTTCTGAAATGCAGAGGTTTTATTTAGCAGCAGAATTAGCCTGAGAAGAGAGGGAAATTCAGCCTCTAGTCAAAACCCTTTCATTCGCTCACCTAGGTGAGTCCTAAGGGATCCTCAAAAGTTAACAACCAAAATTCCACTCTCCATATACTAAATTCATACGTAGTTGTTTGCACTTCTGAAAAAATGGTTGGGTTCACTATTCCAAAAACATCTAAAACACGCTGCTTTGGAAAGATGACTGTAAGAAGCAGAAAGCACAAACCACAGGCATATCCTTCCAATGTATAGCATGTTAACAAACATATACATCCAATGAGCTCCAGAGTAAAGACTCTCTTTTTCTTTTTTTCTTTTTACCCTAGATATTTTGCCTCCCAGCCCCCATCTCACACAGGTTTTCTTGCAGAATGTGTCATTTGTGACCAGCTTTGGGTATTTAAAACATTTATAGGGGGAGAAAGACAGATTGATGCCTTTAGAGCAGCCTGCACTCATCGGGTCTAAAGACAGGTCAGGGAGATGACAGGAATACTAAGCTTAAGGTGACGGGCTTGGCGCCACGCTACATTTAAGCCGAGACTGAGAGTCCAGAATTTCTGGACATCATAAAGAATCTATTATCATTGTGGTCACTTTCAGCAACGCTGGTTTCATTACCATCTGTCTTCATCCACCGATGCTTAGGGAATAAATATTAAATATGGAACTTTTCCTGGACTCAAGTCACAGAAGGCAGAAGGCGAAGCCGTTCTCTGGTATTACGATCTCGGACCACCTTCGAGTAGGTGGAGGAAGATAAAGAAATCAGATAAGATCATTAGCTCTGTCGAGTTGAAAATAAGGGTTCAGTTTTCAGTTGAGCAATAATTCTCTTTTCAAGGTGGGCAATATTTAAGCAATCATCCCTAGAAAATTGGTCATTACCACTGGCTAATAACCGATTTGTTAGTTAATAGCCCAAGGTGAAACCAAGGGCACTAAATGCTCTGGCAAACCACCACTGACTGCAGTATTAACTGATTTCAAGGGCATCATTGCTATTATAAACCATGTTCATTGATTTATAACAACACTAATATGTTTTATAAAAGAGCAGTGCAGTGTTCTGGAAAAATTAATCATTTCTTGCCAACCCACAGCTGACTGTCCACTGCTCGCAGTCCTGCAGTGAACTGGGTACCATCATGTTTCGTTCCCTTTAGGCTGTGGAGCACAAGAAATGGACTAGAGGAAGATGGGGAAAGGAAGGATTCTCTTCCAGAGCTGGGCATGTATATCCATGTGGTGCAGGTGAGGAGATGTGTGACTGCCCAGTCTCCTCACCCACAATTGAGTTTTTTTCCTTGGTCTTCCTGGTATCACACTCACATCCATTTCTTCCACACTACCCAAGAGCCATTCATAGGTGGCATCTCCTTCCAAAAGCTTTCACGGTCATCTCCTCAAACCAAAATAGCCAAGAGGCTCAGATACACATTCACACCACAGACTACTGTGTTCTGCTGAACTACGAGCCCAGCACACACGAGCTCCAGGTAGCATCATATGTGACATAATTTGACCCCACCTGACCTTAGGGAAAGGCATTGACACTAAACTGGGCTCCATTGCTGCTGGAGCAGCCAGGAGTGCACACAGGGACAGTGCTGGAGCTCAGTTGATGGGTTTTATCTGAAATGAAGTGACCACAGCTCTGGCACATCACTGAATCCAAAGACTCTGCGACTGAAGACGGCAGCTATCACAGAGATAATCTGATAATCAGATCAGAGCAGAGCCCAAGCATGCCCACACACCACACAGGGCTGGAAGGAAAAACCTGCAGCTCCTACTTGACCTGTGTAGCAGTTCCTCTAGCAGCATCCTTCCTACATCACCCCACGTGGCTGTGGGTGTCAATCATGTGCATGTACTGCTTATTACTTACTATTCTTTACCAACAGCTGAAAGGGATCTACAGACCTGTGCAAACATCCTGCCTGTGTGCTCTTGACTCTAGTGAGAAAGGTGAGCAACTCCAAGGAAAACACTTTGTAGGAGTTTTGCCTCTTAGCATTGCCACCTGGTGTGCTGGGAATTCCAAGTGCTGTTGCAGGCCTAGTTGAGCCTTGACAGGACTCACCCAGAAAGAAGAACAGTTAAAAGAAAAAACAAACAACTTTCTGTTAATCATCTCCTGTTGGCAAAAAGCAAGATTTTCCTAATTGCTGTAGTACTTGAACTGAAGCTCGTCAGCTCACATAAGAAAACTTCAGGCTGGGCTATTCCTCATTTAGAAGGATACTGAGAGTTCATTCATCCCTTCTGTTCATAAATCTGTTCTTTTTGCCAACAATGTCCCTTAAGCCTGAAGGAACCTCCATGCTTTCAAGGGCAGGACATGGCAGCTCATGCAAGCTTTCCCCAGCTGTAGCATGGAAGCCTCAAAGAGAAAAACTTGCAGGTGCTGGAGCTCAGCTTCCAGATGGCCAAGACAACTCCTATGATCTCCAGTGATGTAGCACTCTTTAAGCAGCTGAAGTTCTTGAAGCTTTCCTCGAGCTGCAGCTGGGATGCCCAGCTCCTCAGTGCACTTAGATACTCCTAACACTTCAGTGGGAAGTTGGTACCTAAATTCTGTTAAGTTCTGGAGCAAGGTCTTCAAGCAGGGAAGGACTTTACAATCTCTGCCTGTTGTTTCCCAAAGGAAATTGAATCTGAACCCAGCTCAGCCAAAAGAGACACACAGATGAGTTAGATCTACTTTATGTACATACCTGCCTGTATATAGATTAATCATAATAAGGATCTGGTATGGACATTTCAACCCAGTAATTTTAATGGAAATGAGGCTCTAAATCTGTGTTATCACACCAAGAAAAATGGAGCTATTTTCACATCTCAGTTGCCTAATGGACTAGACACACATTTTCTTTTTCTTGGGGAATGAGCTGCAAGTGACAGGCTCTCTCCTGGTTGTTAATGATGTTTTCTCCTGTTGCCTGGCCCATGTCAGCCTGCTTGGTACAGCTGCTGTGAGAAGCACCACTTTCTGCCTCAAAGCAGTTGGTGCAAGCACAGATGCACACCTTGGTGAGCAACCCCTTCTACTTCTGGAATGAAAATTCTTGGTGACCTGAAATTTCACTTGAATGCAACTGTGAACATTTACCTCATACAATAGTTAAGGACTCCAGCACTTTTTCAGAGCTGAGTTTTTCCACACAAAAAAAACTTGCCCTGTTGATCTCATGGTAGAGACTGAGCAGAAACCAAATCAGAGTTTTTGGGATCTGCCCCAGTTCCAGCAGGCACTGGAAATGTTTCCATGTATTACACAGGCTCACTCAAAGATACGTTCTGAAGCTGGCCCTGCCCAACAGACCCAATAAAGATTGTCGACTGCAATAAAACTTCTTTGACAAGTTAGGAAGAACAATTGGAAACATAAATTCCTGCTGTGGATCCAGCACCTCGGCAAACATTTACTGCTTCTTTTTTTTTTCTTTTCTTTCCCACAGAAAAAAAAAGAGAGAAAGAAAGAAAAATGACAAAGAATTAGCTGTACGTTTGTGGGTTATTGGTTTTCCTAGAATTTATTGCAATGCCAGAAATTAATTTATGAATAACAGCAAGCATGGGATCACAACGAACTTCATGCGAAGGAAAAAAAACACCTAAAGAATGTTCCAGTTGGCAGGAAAAAGCCCCTGCGTCAATTTGAATGCCAAAAAAGGAGGGTAAATCTCACATACCAGCTTTGGAAATCATTAGGGGTTTGTAAATTATGAGACAATGTTGCATTGTCTTCCCAAACATTTTTTCCCATTTACTTCTCTGTGTGTCTAAGCTCACAGTGTCCTGGAATTTTATTGCTTTATGGCCTCCGATACGCAGAGATTTGGGAAAATGTCACTTATTTTTTCCTCCAACAGTTGTTCTTTCTTTTTCTTTGAATGGAGATCACTATGTGTTACTCATTCTCGTGTCTCTTTGACAAGGCTCATTACTTATGTTTATCATAAAAAGATGCTCCATATTACTGTCATATGGTTTCAGGATTTGTTATTAAAATGTTGCAGAGTCCGGAAATGGCACAAAACAAAGACCAGTTTTATTTGGCATTTTTGGGATAGTCTTTTACAGCCAAGCTCCTCCCTCATTGCTCCAATACAAGCATCACTAAGGTCTAAAATAAAAGAATTAATTTTGCATAGGGGAATAAAAAATGGGACAATTCTCATCTAGGAAAAAAAAAAAGGTAAAAAATCAGAAGATACATACAGGAGGTTTTATTACTTTATAGCACACTTTACATTAGCATTGGCTAATGCACAGAATTGTCCAGGGCTTAGAGCTGCTTAAATCCCACAAGTGCCAGAAGGAGCATGTCTTTACCAGGAAGAGAGATTTTAGGACTGGTAGCTGAAAGGTGCTGCTTTGACCAGTTCAGAGAACACAGAGGTAAATCAGTGACACCTAGGGGAGCAGGACTGGAAGCCATGTGCATGAAAGGACTTTGCAGCTAGATGGACAATCCTCCATCCCACACCAGAAAAATGCCATGCACTCTAAGATCCTAAAGGAAGAGGGAACACAGCCTCCTTTATTTTTCCTTCAACCTAGCAAATTTGTCCCGGACAAAAACTCTCCCATGGATGTGTAGTTCCAGAAGCACTGGAAGCTGCCAGCACAACGACATACTCAAGAAAAATTTGGGGGAGATACAAGAATTTCCCAAGTGCTGATGTCTGAGTTCTGGGGACGTGGAGAAGGAAAGGCTGGCTGACCAGACAGAGTCCACAGTCAGCTCCTGCATGGCCAAGTATCCACTCCAATTTCACCTGGTCAGGGCACGTGATACTGGCACAGACACTGAAGTGACCATTTTGCACAGAAGGTTCTCCAGCCATTAAATTAATGTCATATTTTCCTCACCTGACTCTTAGTCAGCCAGTGTTCATGTGGATTTTCACTACCACCAATCAAAGTTATAATCCGTTTATTAATATAGAGCTTTCTCAAGAATTCCCAGATATGGCTACGTGCCAGTAAAGGCAATATTAATATTATTTTAAAGACAATTGTGGTCCTAATCTCTAGGAAAAACTGAAGTAGTAAAATCTTGACCATGTAGATGCCAGTAAAATAAACATTTGCAGTTCTTGGAGAAAATTTCAATCGTTCTAACATAAAATGTGAAAAGGAAAATCAACATTTTTGAAGAGTGTTTCATTCTGAATTTCAAAGAAAACTAAAAACTTCAAACTTTCTGTTGAAACAGTCCTCATTTATAACCATGTTTTCCATCAGAAAGGTCAAAATGTGTTCACACTTTATTTCCTTTTAATTTAATTCATACACTATAAGAAATCATATTGAAATTGAAATGAAATATTTTGACCCTTTTGGAATTAAAGGTCCTTTCTTATCAAATGAAGCGTTTCAGTCTTATATAAGTGAATTTTGAAGTATCTTCCCATATAAATGTTGATGAAGCTGTTACACTTGTGAAAATACTTGAGTTTTGTTAAATGGATATTTTCCAGGGGACTAATTCTAGTGCACTTGCCACACAGAAATATCTTTCAGAGTAAGACAGACCTAAAAGTGAAGTTCTTCTTTAATAAAAGCAGAAAGTACCCAGTGCCTCTGTTAACTGTTAATTTGAGAGATATTTGATTGCATTCACCAAAAGGTTTGTACCAGCCAGCAAAACAGAAAACTAGTCAGGTTTTGCAGAAGTCTGACAGCAACCTCCAAATTACAGCACACAAAATCCACCTTGTCAAGCTCCCACACTGCCAAACCTCTTCAGCAAAAGATCTTAGATGACTTCTGCAAAATCTTCTGCATATGGCCCGATACCGGCTCGGCAGGCACGAGGCCAGGTACAAACCAGCTGGATTTCCATCTCCACAAGGGCTGTGCCAGAGACATTCCAGCTCATGAATCAAAATTAGGTTTCAGAGGCTCGGAGTGGATCCTGCAGCAGCTCTGCGGATGGCTGCTCGGGAAGCCGGGAGTGCTAATGAACAGAGAGCACAGTTAACACTTCCTGCATTGGAAGTAAATGACAGAGGTGGTTTATCTTATTGTTTCCAATGGGTGAGTTTGACAGGAGTTCAGCTGGAGCAGAGGAGGAAAAGGGAAAGAAAAAAAAAAAGAAAAATGTTAAGTCTGGACCAAAATAATAATGACTGAGAATCACTGCACTTTCCTTTCAAGTAACTCCAAAGAAAGTGTCATCTTAAACGGGGATACATCTTACCAGGAATGGACTGACAGCTATATAGGTGGCTCTAGTTATAAATGCTGGCTATAGAGTCATTGGAGTATAAAAAACACATTGAGAGGATGTTTTCATTACACATTTGCTTTTATCTTCCTTTGTCAGGTTAGAGTTGCATTTTCTCTGCTGT
This sequence comes from Phainopepla nitens, assembly GCA_013400175.1. Lineage (NCBI taxonomy): Eukaryota > Metazoa > Chordata > Aves > Passeriformes > Bombycillidae > Phainopepla > Phainopepla nitens. The sequence goes on along the minus strand of VXBQ01016885.1, from coordinate 862,716 downwards.
GTTGTAGCAGTGACTTTTATTGATTTGGGTTTTTTATACTGTAAATGCTCCTGGTCAGGGGCTGTCATCATTGCTTGGCATGACTACTTTCTGTATCGTACTTAGCATGAAATGTATCAATAAAAATGGGGGAGCCCCCAGAGGATTCAGCTGTGGAGTGCTGAGCATGTCCCTGACACATCTCACCTCAGGATCCACAAAATAAGGACTCATAAAGGAATTCAAAAAGAACATTTTGCTCTGTGTTCCCTTCTGAATGTATCTACTCCTCTGTGCATATGGACAGGCACTGGCATTTGGGAAAAAAGGAGTCATGATTATATCAGCTTTTCTTTAACCTTCGACTCTAAGAATTATAAGTTTTTTAAAGATAGAGATAGAGATAGATAAAGATGCAGAAATAGAGAGGTTTCTAAAATCCCAGGACCCTGGAGATTAATTTTTAAGAAAAAAGATCCATTAGCACAAGAGTACTACTAACATAATGGAAGCCAGCAATGATCTGTTCAGGGCTTCCCTTATGAATCCTCCTTAGAGAAACTTTTCATCTTTACTATTTCCTCATGACCCAGATCAGGATTTTCACTGTGATCCTCTGGGGGCCTTTATGCCACTGCTACTTGTCTAATTCAGGTCCTGAGTCAGCAAGATACTTTACATCTCTGCCTGGTAGCCCCACTGGCTGTACTGGGATTACTCCCATCTTTAAAAGTAATATCTTGCTAAATTGAAATAACATGCCCTACTTAAAATCTCGTAAACCAGAAAGTGCTGGGTCCAAACCCCAAAACCATCAGGTGTCTTTAAGCAACTGCAACTATCTAAGATCGCTAATGTGATCAGCCAGAACTCAGGAATCCTGTGTCACCAGCTGAATGCAAGAAATGTATATATTTTAGTCTATCACATTTCACTTTCAGGTCCTTGGGGTACAGAGGATGACAATATTTCTCTGCCAAACAGAAGAAAAGGTCTCAACTGCTTTTAATTTAAGAGATTTCAATGCAGTTATTTGTTAGAGTGATGGAAGGGTAATGGAGCAATCCTGTTTTACCCAGATGAATTTCCCATGACAAATGATATTGGCTCATCATCTGTGGTCCTGATTGAATTCCAGCATTTTCCTTGCTCCAAAGCATGGATAGGGCTGTAAAGAGCTCTTGTTTTCCTTGGGACATTTGTTTCCAATTTTGCAAACACTGAGAATGTGGTTATTTTTGTAGCGCTGTTATGAAAGCCTGGCATTTTCTTCTTCATGTTGGAGTTAATTATAAATCATCAGAGTTGCACTGCCCACAACAAAGTTCTCAGACCCAGAAACCGAATCACTGCTGATCACTGCTCTCCCACCCCTGCTCTCTCTCTCACTGTCAGTTGCTCTTTGAGGAAGGGAGGGGGCGTTATTTTAAGATGTTTTTATTGGCTTCGGAATATAAAGTGTCAGTTCCAAGGTCTTTTTTTCCCAGAGCAAGATAAACTCCTCTGGGCCATCTATCATGGGGCTTTCGCATAACTTGACAGGACCTCACATTTAAATGCCTTTGCAATACCATATCTGATGACTTATGGGAGGACTGTAGTTTTTCAGGGGATGTATCATCAAAAGCCCCTTTCAGTAGCATTGGGCTTAGTCCCAGGTTTGCTTCTTTAACACTTTCAATAGTCACTTTTCTTCTTTTTCTTTTTTCTTTTAAAAAATAGCAAGAAAAAGAAGCACATGAGAGCCCACAAGCACACTCATACAAACACGTGCACAAGTTAAATCATCACAGCCTGGCTGTGCACAGTCCTAGGCTGGGGTTCTGTGTTTGTTTGGGGGGTTGTTATTGCTGTGGTGGTGGTGTTGTTGTTTTAAATTAAAAGCTTAGCTCTTTTGTGAGTTTTGCTGTTTATTTAGGTTCAAGCATGTTCTTTAAAGCATATTAAGCCTGAAAATTCAGGTCAGAGGATCACATCAAGTTCTGTTAAAGGAAATTTGTTAAAGCTCCCCTCCCACTAACCTACTTAGTGTCAGGTCTGATTTGAAAGTAGGGCACTTATAAGTGTAAAGAGTTTAATCAGGTTTCCTTTTTTTCATTCGAAAAGATGAAAATCCAACCTCTCTTTAAAATAAACTGCTCTATTTTCATTTGAGTCATGGTAAAGGCATTTGTATTCATTCCTAAGGATGAATGCATTTGCAGGAGCTGTTTCCTGCAGACTCGTGAAAGGGCATTGTCTCTGGAAACAAAATAATCATATTTAACTTAATTGTGCCCTTGTTCAGCAAAGCACCTAAAGACAAGTAGAAATCTAATCTTACTCAAGACAAGACTTATACAGGCACTTCAACCTGAAGTGCTTAATTTCCAGTGGAGTCAATGGAGCATTCCACAATCATGACTCAGGTCCTAGAATCATTAGACTGGCATGACACCGGGAAAAAAAAGCATCCTTAGATGTTATTTTTTTTTGCCTGTCATTATGCTGGCTAGGAAATTTTTTAAAAATAAAAGCTTCTTCCTTTAATCTTAGTGGCACACTTAACTTCAAGATTTTTTTTCTGAATTAGAGCCATGAAGGATGTCAGTGCATTGCAGTGTAACGTCCCCTCAAAGGAAGATCTTTCTGAGGCCTGAGAAATCCACGTGTCACCAGAAGATGAATGCAGTGGTAGGAAGAGATATTGGCAGAAGACTTCACTGGAGGTGGGGTCAGAGACCAGAACCATTACATGGGGGTTACCATGTAGCACAATCCCCAGTGGTGATTGTGAAAAAAACACAACCTCCGGTTTTTATTCTGTAGAGTGGCTGGGGATAATTTACAAATCTTTCCACTGCCTCCTTTAAAATAAAAGGGGATCAATGTTGAATGCAAATACCAGAACAAAATGCACATCTATAAATGGTGCATTAAGTCCTCCTTCATTTAAATAAACAGCTTTGTGTTTGTGAAGAGGAAAGACAAAAGACATATCTGTTTTGCAGTTTCAGGTGTACTGGTACTAAACTATACCCTCTGGTAAATGAGCCTGTCAACTTACATGCATTGTATATTAAGGAAATAATATATTCAGTGTTAAATTACTTCCTGGCATAATGTGTGGAATCCTATTTCTGGCCATACAGCTGCATGCTCATTTACACCAGTGGGCATATTTGCCTTAATTCTACTATTCAGCGGGCTCAGTTATTCCTATTTTAAAAGCTCAAACTCATGACAATAAACCTGTGGTTGTAGTAGTTATGTCTTTTCCTCACTTTTCCACGAGCCTGAGACATTTAATATTCCAGGCAACTCCAATAAACTGTTTGCATCTGGGGTAAATCAGCCTGATTCCAGGGAAGACAAAAAGGCAGTGGCAAATCCCTCTAGCTGAGAATCTGGCCTACAGTGCCTGCAACTTCTCTAGAGAGGCTAATGGGGAAAATGCCTGTCATTTTGCGGCTTCTTTCTCTCCACAAACACATTTAAGACAAGTTTGGTCAATTATCCCCATGTCTCCTATACCCATTTAGTGTAATTCCTATTAAGTGCAGTTCCACCTACAGCACTAATGGGAGAAATACTGATCAACCACAGGTCCCTCTTCGCTATATTTAGAGGAGGCAAACGCTTGTGATTCCAGTGCATTGGCAGGGAATGAGATCGTTATAGGCTGCAGCATTTCCATTTGACTTCCCAGGAGGATAGACCAGCATGGGTGAAATCCAGAAACCTGCTTCAGCAGACTACAAAATAATAACAGGTCTAAGTGACTGTGGGCTCTGCAGTCACAGCATGCTGGAAGCCAGGCAGCTGAGCTGAACCAGCACTAAACCAGGCACCAAGAAGGCTCAGTTCAACTTCTGCCACCATCCTGTTGTGTGACCCTAAGCAAGCTACTTCATCACTTTGTGGCTTTCTACCTTATTTCTTACTCTTTGTTTTCTCTCTTTGCAGCAAGAACCAGCCCCAGCCTGGAGTGTGTTTTCAGTGAGTCACACCTTGGTCTTAGTGCTTGTTTTAGCTTCCCCCTCAGCTTTGCCTGTCAGTTGTCTCTGCACACAGTGCCCCAGCAGAGAGGGAAATGGGTGTTGCTTGCCCTCAGGGACACATTACTGCCCTGTCTGCAGGCTCTGCATGTGCACCCAGGGAAAGGTGGTCCTCTCTCACAGTGCTCTGGGCCATCAGCCTTTCTGTGGACACTGGTGCCTGACACTCCCCATGGTTCTCTGGGTGAGACACTTTGGGATCACTTCTCTGATGCTGACTGGAGAGCTGTAGTGGCAAACTGAGGGAGAGTTTTTGATGAAGAATCAACACCACAAAACTGAGTTTGCTCCTCCTTGGAATGAACTACGGGATAATCAAAAGCACAGCTTCTGATTTGACCTTATGTGTTTGAGCACAAGTCTCAGACAAGATTCTGCCTGGAGGCTCTGTGGCAGAAAGAAGTATGATCTGGCTGTACCCCACACACCCCTCACAATCAGAAACAAACCAGCCACCCCAATACTCCTGATATCATTAGGTCTGCTAGGTTGTAGGTTCTGCCAGAAGTGCAAATAAATAAGGATACTGACTCAAACAACAATCAGTTAAATGTCTGCTTGCAGCTTGGGATATTTAAAAGGCTTTGTAGAGGTCAGCACTCAGGCACATGTGCACATCCGCCTCCAAAAATGGCTTTTTATTGGGCAGGAAAAGGATGTAACAGATAAGCATGCAAAATCAAGCCAGTGAGCAGGAGGGAAAGAGATAAGGAATCAGACCTCTAGAGGGAATGCAGTGAACCTTGTTTTCAAAATTTGTGCCTGTATATTTAGGCCTGGGCAGAGTGTTCACACACAGACACCAGGATCCTGCACACTCATCCTGCTGCAGAGCCCAGAGCACAGAATGGCAACGTGGCAACACAAAATACCAACCTGGACACATCTTCTGCTTCCTTCCCACTGTGAGCAGAGGTAGTATGATTCCCAGGAATCATGGACATGGCACAGTCACCCAACCTTAGATATCTCTTCTCCTTCATTCTTGACATGTTTAAAATTGGCCAACTGGCTCCAAAATTGTTGGGGAGGGGAAGGATAGATGAGCAGAAAGTCTGCACAAGTCCCATTTCTCCAGGAAACTAGTCTCAGATAAGGGCTGGAAAGGGTCTCAAAAGATCACCTAGACTGTCTGGCTGCCCCAAGGCAGGAGCAGCTCTGCCTACATCAGTCTTGACAGATGTTTGTCTGCCTTGTATCAGGCATTGAACACTGGCTTGGGAGTGTGCCCAGGAGATGAGAAAACTAGCAATCTTCAAACTACCTGGCAAGCTTTTGCATGAGCTTGACACAGCATTTCTCAACACCTGGAAACTTGAGAACATCTGCTTTCCACACGGGCAGAGCAGGGCTCAGTTACATCAAATCTTAGCATCCATATTTTCACCTTATGCGGCTGAGTACCCTGCCATCAGCTCAGGGACAGGGGGGCAGGAGTGACCCCACACCCCCTGCAAACACCCCTCAGTTCCTGCCAGCATCTCTTCTCTTCCTTAGACCAATTGCCAGTGAACCCCAAAGCATTCCAGCAAAGCAGTTCATTGCAGGCTAATGTCCCCTCTCCCCCACACTGATGGAGTGGCTTTGCTCAAATGCATCTGCTGGTGCCATTTTATCCCCACCCTCTGGCCCCAAATCAGTGCAACACACCACAAGACCAATTCCTGTAATGGCCATCAAAGATTCTCTTAAGAAGCTGCACCTTTCTGTTGCCAGAACAGTAGGAGGTGGGAGTTATAACCAGAGGAAAGGAGGTTTGGCTGGGCTGTCCCTGGGCTGATGCTGGGTTTTCAGCACACCCAAGACAGACCACACATGAGGCAGCTCTGAGCTGTCAGATGGAAGTGGCATCAGGATTACAGTAATGGGAGAAAAAGCTTCAAATCCTCCTTTTCCAGATTACTGCTTGCCTTTTATATTTTCTATTCTTTTACACCCTGAAATACAGCCCAGCTCATTTTAGTGCTTGACAATTAAAAAGAGAGGAGTTCAGCCAGGACAGAGTAGTGACCTCTCTTTTTTTCATGAGCTGCTGTGAGACTGCAGGTCCAAATCCAGTCACATGCTGGGTTAGTTAGGAATCCCTTTCAACCCCAAAGTCCTCATTATACACATGGGTCACTCCGTTGTCAAAAAGTGACCTGCATAACATGAGTAACTCAGTACACATCAGAAATATTTCTGACTTTATTAAACAATCTCGGTGCTCGGAAAAGAGGTTTTCACTCATCAATCACCGTTTTATTCACGCACGATAACAGCCTCATTAAATCATATGAGAGTTGCAGGAGATTTTATATGCTAATTTAATACCAATGTAACCAATTACACAAACTTCACATAATATCTTTAAATAATCAAGTGGGTACTCAATTAGCATGCAGTGACCATTTATTAAAATCCCAATTAATTCCTTGTTTAAGACTTGTGCAGTGATCAAACTGTGCAAATTCTAAATAAACCCACCAGGAGAAGCCTTGGCCCTGAGACAGAGGCACTGCCCAGCACATTAAAACAGAGATGCCCCTGTTCTCCCCTGAATTTGATGAAGAATCAAGTAGCAGACACAAAGAGTACAAAAGCTTTGGCTCTGATTCTACTTCAGCTGTCTCAGCTCAGACTTTTAAGGTCCAGACATGCAACCAAAAGCAGTTTAATAAGTTGCCAACAATCAGCACAGCCCAGTAACCAGCTCTGTTGGCAGTCGAGATGAAGTAAGGTGTGCCCCACAGGCAGAGTCAGCTGACCCCAGGGTTAGTCAGTCACTTGGCCAGGCACCTTGAGCACATCTCTGAGGAGTACTCAAACCTTGGGATGGAAATTCCTGGGGCCATTTAAGGCATTCCTGCCCCTTTCTCTGTGCCCCCATTTGAAGAATGTAAAAGATTGAGGTTTGGCCTTTGTAAAGATCTGACTTGCATGTGGGAGGGCATGAACCTCTTAGATCCAGCCCCTTGCAGGGCTGTCTGGCCCTGGGAAACTCAATTTGTCTCTGCTGGTGCTGATCAAGCACCACAAATGCACAGTCTCTAAATCTTATAAAGATTCCTGTTGTACCTCAACAGCAGCTGGTCATCTTTGTCGTCACTGTCATCATAATTCTTCCAGCTCCTACCCAAAGTGCATCACAAACATTCCACAACTTTCCAAGAGCAAAAAACCACATTTGGCCTCTCGGCTGCAATGAGGTTTTTATGCATTTCCTTATGAAAGACAATTATGTGCATCACTTCCAGCTGAGCAGTTGAAAACTCTGGTTTATATAGACAAAATGTTTCCGTGCACTGAGAGCTCCTTTCTCACCTGTGAAAACAGAGCAAGGGTCGTGTGTGCAAACAGTGGTACTTACAAGTGGCACAGCTGTGCTCTGAGAAGCCAGGTGGAAAATTTAGCCCATAGCCATTTTGCATCTTTCACAGGGTTTATTATGAGCTCTCTGACAGTTTTACCCTCTGGTCTCTTGGGATTGTGTCACAGTTGGTTGTCATTTAATGGTGTTAATCAAGAAGTAACTGTGAAACTGATGTTTGTCGCTGCTGCAGCGAAAAGACCATCCACCTGACAGCAAAAGGAAGTTCAGATTTGAAGGAAAAGGTAAAAACTACTACCCAACGTGTGTTCTCCTTACTCATGCAGAGATCTCCTCCTTTCTCCCGCACCAAATCCTTTCGCAGTGTTCAATGCAATAAAAGAAACGATCATACAGAGGAAGGGCTGCTCCATCGAGCCTCGCAGGGAAGCAAACCCTGATCTTTCCTGCCCAGCTTGAGGTGCTTTAGAGGAATTGTTCCACTAGATGTCAGAGCCGAGCACGGAGCGGCAGCCCGGGCTCGGCTCGCGTCCCGCCGGTTCCTCCTCCCGCTGGATCCTTACCCCGCACCGCTCGGGCAGCGCTGCGGGACTCGAGGCTCCCTCGGAGCTCAGTTGTTCTGCCTGCTGCTGCAGAAAGGCGCAGGAAACACGAGGGGGTCCTTCCCAGTTGGAGTTCTGCCTTCCTTAATCCACAGAGGAGATTTGCGTGCGTGAATGGCTCAGGGAGGAGAGCAGGGTTAAAAGTGACTCTGGAATGTGCTGATGTGTTATTCCACGGTGTGCAACCTGTGCACGTTTCCAAGAGTCCCTGCGGGGTTACTGCGGGTGCAGCTCTGCAGCAGCTTAAAGCAGATCTAATAAAGGAGGGGAGAAATGTTCCTGGGAAAAGCATACTCGGAATGGTGGAGTGTAAGGAGGGTTCATCCTACTCCTTCTGCCACACAGAGCAGCCTGTGACCTCTCACACATGGGAAGATGCATGTTGTGTATCAGCTCTCCAGATCTGGATGCACAGAACTCTCAGCTGTGGTGCACAAAAGTGCCTCTGACAGGGATTCTAGGGTGCATAAACTTCACTGCCCTCTCCCGACCTTGAGCTGCCATTCACATCCTCCCACCGTGACCACCAAGATGTGAGGCTGAGAACCTAGACGGCTGTCTGAGGGAGAACATCACGGGGGATTCAGTTGTGGGAGTCCAGAGCTCCAGGCATGAGATTCTGGGAGATCTACATTGGAGTGTGGTGGCTCAGGAAGTCACGGAGATTTTGGGAGACAGCTTCTGAGAGAGGCTGGCTCTGTGGCTCCTTGAGCACTGAAACTCCAAGGTGCAGGACAGGATATTTAGGATTCACACACCTTTTAGTACAGCTGCCTGCACCCATGTCATGGTGCCTCTAACATCTTGTTACCCTTTTACAACTTGCCCTGGCTAGAATGGGAATCACTGGACTCCCATCTGGAATGAGCAAAGAGCCCACACAAGGGTGCGAGGTTTATTTCTTCTGCTAACTGGAGTGAACACGGGGCCCCCAGTGTCATCAGAGATCCCTGCATACAATGTCTGGGTCATGCCTGGGGGTAGGTGTGTCTGCTTAAATACATGAGCTTCCCTTAAAAGAAAGGCAGAGCCACCCTGACTGGTTCGGCTCGTTTTTCTCTGGATTTCTGACAAATGCTTTGTATTCAAAAGGTCAGGCTCGCAATGGCACCTCACGCCCCGGAGCAGAGAGTCATTCCTCACTGCTTCACTCTGCTCACGGCTGGCTGCTCAAGCTTGCTCCATCTCCCTGCATCTGACATCCAAACTCCTCTCAATGCAGGAGAGATGCAGCCAAGTCCTGCCATCAGCTGTCAGCTCAAGTAGAGGGGAACAGCACAGTGACATCAAAAATGTGTTGATGGGTATTAGCCCGTTACCCAAGTCCCGCCTGTAACTCCCATGCAAACGAGTTTTTCTTTTCCAGCAAGAGCCTTAATTCTTTTGCTGCAGCAATCATCTCACATTCCTGCGTTTGGAGGGGAAACAGGGAGGCTATACTGTTTTTCTCTACAAATCCTGTAGTAAATAGCTGCAGGTCTTGCAAAAGATACTTGTCATCCTTTGCATATTCTTGTAAGACAAAAAGCAAGCAGAGATAGAGTGTTCGGAAGGTGGGTATAGTCCTAAAAAGAGACAACTCCCTCTCCTCCAGCAGTCTCCTCTCATGGGCTAAATTTCATGTCAGGAAGCACCCACCATGATTTAACTCTTTTCACTTTCAAGGAGAAATCATTTCCCCCAGAGACCAGTTTTGATGACTCTTCCATTAGTAGGTGTGAAAGTGCCTCTAGCAACCCTCTTCTCCGTGCACTGGCAACCCTGGGGAGCCTGCGAGGACTCTCGGCAGAAGGAAATGCATTGTCAGCTGCCAGAGCAGGGAACAGACCTGTCCCAGACAAGAAAGAGAGGTGTTTAAACAACAAAAAAGCAAATACGAGTGTTTGTAAATATACTGGGAAACCAAAACAGGAAAGCCCAGCTGACTGGATCAGATGTGTTTCTCTTGCTGAAAGTCTCATAGCCTCTTTGTCAAGGACTGTCCTAGTAGATACTGAACTCCTGTGCACATTCCATTTTGTTCTTGGCACAGGAAAAGGCACTCTTTGGATTCTCTCCTGAACGACCCAGTTCAAGTCACGAAGGTGGCAGAAAAATTAGGACTACAAAAAGAAAAAAGTCATTAGTTTGTGAACTCTGATCCAACAGTGAGTGTGGAGGGAATGCACAGCCAGAAGCTCGGCCAGTCCCAGCACGGAGTAGCTTAGGCTGTTGTGAAACCGTGCTCCAAAAGATCCTTACTTTTCCAAAAGACCCGTCTCCAAACACAGATGGGAGGGGAAGACCAGTCTTTTTGACATTGTGCTGATTTAGGTCAGCTCAGGGAACTGTGAAACTGCTCTTCTGTGGGGCTCAGACTCTCATAAAGGTCAGAGCTGGGTGGTTAAAGAGGTATCCAAACACACAAACCAACTGTCCTGGGAGCTGGGAAGTGCCCCGTGTCCAAGCAGAGCTTTAAGCAAAGGGAAGGCTTTCTCTGTAAAACCAAGTTATTACAGCCCAAGAAATGAAGGAGGTTAACCCAGAATTCAACAAAGAGGAACAAAGCAGCTCACCCTTGCTCCAGAGGATTAAAGCTGATTGCTTAACAGGAATCCAACTTAGGCAGTTTATTTTTCAAAATAGTTGGCAGCTGGTTTTATTACACAACAGAGTTTGAGACACAGACTTGTTGAAAGAGGGAACCTTGCACCAAGCTGTTCAAATGAAACCTTCAGCATCTTTCAGCATTGGCAATATTTAACACAAAACATCTCATGCCCTTTAAAAATATTTTTAAGCATTTTTTTGGTAAAACAAGAAGTATCTCTTCTTGTCTCTGCAACAATACTTATTCTCTGGATGTTGGGGAACCAAAATAAGAATAATGTCTTCATAAGCATTCTGGTTAAAAAAAAAGAAGAATATTTGTGGAGGTGTAAAAGAAACAAAAAGAATATTTTCAAACTCCTTGAAGTGAAGGTTTTAAAATGCCTCTTTTTCACAAGAATACTTTTGTGAGGTGATATAATACACAGAAAGCCTTTCAGAATTCAGGATCATGTTCTATTCTCACCTGTACCACCATAAATAAGGAATAATAGCTATGTATAAAAACCACCTGCCTATCATCTTTTCATTAAATATACACATTTTGTCTGGCACTAAAACAAAACAGTGTAAGTATCACTGTTGTTACAGTGATATTAATCTTATTTGATATTGTAATTAAGATGTGACTTTTTTCCTCCAGATTATTATTTTACGTTTTTCGGAAGGAATTTAATCAGACTATCTTATTTATAGTTTCCAATAACTTATGCTAAAATTTAATCCATCTGAATACCAAAGACTAGTATAAGGACAATATTATTACAGTGCATAGGAAATTAATCTGGAATGATGAGATCCTTCAGATAAGTCACCACATGGCATTTTAAAATGACCCTAATTTCTCTCTCATTTTTATAATCTTAATTTTTTATAATCTCCATTGAGTTAAAAGGGCTAGCAAAATGTTGGGTTGTGAAATTACTCAGACTTATCACAGAGAACCTCTAGAAACTGAATTTACTAATCCTTTAACCTTGACTTATCACAGAAATTCTACCACTGCCAACATCTGGAGCCACTTCAATTCTCATAGCGATATATCTGTAAAATGAGAGATGCCAAAGGCACTCCAACAAACCCACTCTTGACATTGCCATTTCTACCACTCAGCTCAGGCTCTGTCATAACTGTGTGACCAGAGCACCCCATTGCTTTGACTGGCTCGGGCTGGACGTGTTGGCTATAGGCTGAGCTCAGATGCACGAAATGTATTCTTCTTGTAAAAAGTAGCATTGCAAGCCTCATCTCAGCTCCTTAAGAGTAGCCTCAACAGGTTTTACTAAAGCCAACCTCTGAGGCTTTTACAAATGTAAATGTCATAGAGGCTTGAAAATCATAATTATTGACATTCTTCATCACTAGAAGTAATTAAACAACAAGCTCAGCAGGCCTCCCTCTAATGCTTTAATAGTTTATTATATTTTCAGGCTGCCAATCTATCCCTTTCCCTCCATACTTCAGTCACTTTTATGTTTGCAGTCCCCATATAACACTTGTTTTCTTTTTACAGTGTCTTTCCTTTAACAAGCTAGAGAGCCAGCAGGAATAAGCTGTAAATGAGACATGACACTGCAGTGTGGCCATCCGAGGAGCATATATTCAATAAATATGCAAATAAGTTCAAGTACATCTCTCCTCAGGTGGGAAAAGGTATGGAAATACGGTCAAGATTCACTTTAAATTATCCTCTCAGTTGAAAACAATAACATTCTAAGGAACCAAATAAAAGGGAATGAAAAGAATTAAAATTAAGGGGCTTTTTCTTAAAAAGGGGAATTTCTTATGCACAAGAACCTCACCTTCAAAATCCAGCTGATGGGCTGACTCAGTGTGAATTACATACATGAGGAGCACAATGAACATCTCACATCTCCCTGCTGGAAAAACCCTTGTAAAGCCAGAGCAGCCACAGTGAGCCCAGCACTGCCCAGCATGGCTGAAATGAGTCCCTCACCCAGAGGAACTGCAGGGGAGCAAATACACAGAACTTTTGCTGATGTCCATTATTCCATCATGGGTCAGATTTTGGTACCTTCTTGTTGGTTACACCTATAAATGAAAGGCAGAGTTGTGCCCCAAAATTTAGTGCATGCCTCAGATGAACTCAGTGGAACACAAGTAATGTTTGGAAGCAGAATACTCAATCCTGCTTTCAGCGACACCTCTGTAAATCCAGAGGAAGCTTCACTCAGATAAATGAATTAGTTCACATTTTATTAGAATAAATGAGACAACTTCTGACAAATCATTCACCAAGCTGCCACTCAGATGATTTATTCTCCTTGATATTTAAAAAAACACATAATAATTGTGCACCAACAATGCACATGGGACTTGAGTGCTGTGTGGCAGCCAACTGACTTGGTTTTCTCCTTGCCATACAGAGAGACAGGGAAGCCACTGGTGGGAACCAGGCAAGGAGACATGTCAGTTCATTGTGCCTCTGCTCCTAATCTGTTATATAATTTTGGAAGCAGTTTTACCCTGCCCCATGACCCCATTTCCCTTTTTATCATGCCTAGGTAGACTGACAATTATTTGGCATAATAACATTATGAACTCAGTTTTGACTCTGACCCACTAAACTTTAACTTAAGAAGAACCTAAGAAATCAGGTCCCGTTTTAAAATAGAAAGAGGCTTTCATTCCTGAAAATCTCTCAGCTCTGACACACAGTTTGGAGCACATAATTTTCAGCAATTAACACCACAGATACATCAAGTCTCTAAGCCAGCATAAACCAGCACTGCTGCTGAAGGAAATGGCCCTTCCTTCCCCACACCCGCAGCCCACATTCCTCCTCACTCCCTCTGCTACCCCTACCTTGTGCCAGCACAAATGTTCTTGTGGCCCCGCAATGAACCAGATCAGGGAACTCATCCAGGTCAAAACTAACCTGGGGAAAAGGAAATTGTTTGGTTTTAAGCTGGCACAGTTCCCTGGCCTGGTTCACTTCACAATCATGGGTGTGCTGGTGCCAGCATGGGGAAAAGAGCAGTACTGGGCCAGGAAGGAGAAGGCAGAGGAACGGGAATGGTGGACTGCCCCATGAAAGAAGTTGCAGAGCTGGTTCATGCCAGCTTTAAGTGTTTGTAGAAACGCAGCACATATTTAAAATCTCTCTCTTCGCGGAATATTTGTCTTCAGAGGATTAATGCTTCCCAGGATATTCCAGCCTTGGACATCTGCGGAGCATCGCTTCTCCCTCTCTCCCCCCAGCCCAATATACTGGCATGGAATTAAAGCCTTGAGAAACTTGAAAGCAACAGGCCTGGGGATTTTGTGACAAATGCAAAAATGCTCATATTTGTCAAGCCATTAGCAAAGGGGCACAGCTGTTGTGAGAGCCTTGACCCCGTGCCAAGTACTCTGAAGCCTGCTGAAGGCTGAGAGCCTGAATCCAACTCGCTCTGGCAACTCCCACCAAGATCCCTTCTGTGGATGTGTGGCAGGTGCCCAGACAAGTACAGGGCACTCCGAGACGTCCAGAGGAAGGTTTCTGCACATTACCTGAGCCATAGGCACTTCCTAAAATGAAGCTGCTGGCTACAGCACTTCTGAGGATGGTGAGGCTCCAGAGCTGCAGCTGCTTTTGCCCACCACAGAGCCCAAGTCCTGCCAGGCACGAGCCAGCTCCTGCAGGTCAGAGCAGGAACTCTGTGCTGTGTGAGAGAGCCCATGGTGCTGGAAAGCCTCACTCAGGAACAGTGGTGCAGTTCTGGACAGCAACAGCCCAGACCATGCCCAGCCTCAGTGGACGCCCTGGAACTGGAGGCAGGAGCTGCAATTTCAAACCTGGAAGATGACAAAATGAAGCCACAGCCTTCACTCCACAGAGCTGGGAATGGGGGAAGAAGGGAGGAAGGAGCAATGTTGAAGGTGTGGAGTAAGGAAAGAGGAGGCAGGAGTTGGTAAATCCCAGGGTAAAGAGCAGATGACAGCAGGTACTTCTGTAGCAGCACATTTCAGGGTACCATATAGATTGGTAGCTTCTTTCACTAACTCCACTGACCCTGAAGATGGGTAAAGTACAAATAAACATCTCAGCTTTAGGTCTGATGGTCTAGGTTGAGTCTGCTGCAGACAAGGGCATTAGTCAGACTTCCTGGGATTTCATGGAGTTGATTGGTGCTCCACTCACAGCACAGAGCTCCACAGACACTGTTAATAGCTAAGCCCAAAGCATTTCATTTTGACTAATCGTCCAAAGTTCAGATTTGATCCCAAAGTCCCTGGTCAGCAAAGCTGGCTAGAAATGTCATGCAATTTGGACTTCATCAGATTCCCAGAAATCTTTGGGCTGGAAATGCCATGAGGATTAGGCAAAAAGTGAAATCTTTCTCTTAGATTATCTAGATACCATTTGTCCCTGCTCAGCAGAACAAATATGTTTGCTTTCCATATTTGCCCATCAGTTTAAAGCTTTTTTTGTTACTGCTGCCAATTTTGGGGTACTTTAAAGCTTGACAAATCCTTCCTCTCTTCTGTACCATGTTATGTTTACTGGGAGAACTGATTAATCCCTTTCCACTCTCATTCTTCAAGAGCAATGTTCACTGCATGTTTAGGAGTAGTGACTCCAAAGTTACAACAATCCAGATAGAAACAACAGTTGAAAATAGAGCTGCCTACTTAAAAGAATCAATTCTCATTCTGGCTGGTTTCCATGTGACTCTCTGATCTTTGGTCAGACTCTGCACTTCTTCTCAAAAGATACAAATTTTTCCTATCTCTAGGGTTTGTACTTCCATTGTATTCTGCTGGGTGGGATGAGCACTAAACATTTTGTGTGCATAGACTGAGACACTTCCAGTGCTCTGTGTCACAGCAAGAGGAGTGAGGAAGGTTTGTTATGACTTAAGCCAGGGAGAGATTTCCTGTTCTCTCTGTAGTTGTGCCACTGTGAGACCAGCTAGGTGACAATGACCTGCCTACCATTCTATAGCACCTTTCCCTCCTTAAACACACTGATAGGCCAGGCTCAGGTGAGTGTGCTGTAGCTTGATTCCTGCAGAATCATTTGGATTAGTCCATCTGTTCATCCATCCATCTGTTCATCCATCCATCCATCCATCCATCCATCCATCCA
>VXBQ01016885.1:775332-846727 GCA_013400175.1 Phainopepla nitens | reverse complement strand
CATCCATCCATCCATCCATCCATCATCCATCCATCCATCCATCCACCTGGTACAGCCTGAATTCAGGATCACCCATGGGGTGTTTCACTGGCACAAGGGCTGGGGCAGTAACCCCTGGCAAGGAAGATGATGATGATCTCCTGGGAACAGCAACATCTTCTACCAGCACAGCTGCATTTGTTCACAGCTGTGTAAATTTTGACCAGCTAAATCCAGCTAGTCAGAAATAGACTTCCAGATGGATCCCAGGCCCCTTGAGCTCAACTTGAGTGAAGTCCCCTCTATATTACACAGCCCTTCAGCTCCTGGGAAGAGCTCCAGCAGTTAAAAACTACTGAACATCAGGCCTTGTAAAGCTTCTCAGTGCTCCCTTCTCCAAACAGAACAAAATTTTCTCTCAGATCAATCTGGGTAAAAAGCATTAAAATCATTGCAGTGCTTTGAGAGAGCAAGCACAATCAAGAAAAAGTGAGTAAAATTGGTAATTACAGATGGCTACAGAGATGAAAGACAAAGCAGAACTCTCAATGTCATCAAACTCTCCCTCAACCTCTCCAGCAGTGGATTTAAGACCTGTGGATGCTACAGGTAAGCAGGTTTATAAAATAATTACTGTGTCAATGGAATGCCAGATTTTCCCCCAAATATAATAACAAATGTTTCAGTTGTTGGTTCAAACTGCAGACCCAAGGAAGAGAGATGTTTCATGGACATCCTCCTCTCTTCACATGCATACCCACATTCTCACAAAGACACAGATCCTTCTGGGACTGAGTGGGCAAATAAGCACTTTTTTCAAGGACATTTTCCAAATAAAAAGATGAAGAAAAATTCAGAACTGAGAAAACACAAGGAAATAAAACTACATGCAGGTTGCCCCAACTGTTAGCTAATTTTCTTTCACCAATTAAAGGAGAAAGTAGATTTAAAAATAATAAAGTAATTTAGGAAAAATCCCAAGTGCAGCATTTAAGAGGTAATCCAGAGGGATGGTTATAAACCTCTTGTGAGGTAGGAAAATTAGTTCTCTAGCTTGCCAGTCAAGAGAGGGAAAAGTGAGGTAGAGTGAAAATCATTGCTGTGATCATTATCAGGAGGGGAAGAGATGAGATGAACCTAGAACCTGTATCTCCTCTGTGATGTGAGTACAGCTCAGTCTTGATGGAGCCACAGGGTGATGTCTGTTCTTGTCAAGGGATGCTGAATCAGACTAACACTGAAAACAGAGCGTGCAGAGACTAGAAGGAACATGAACCACTCCAAGTAAAACTCATCTGGAGCACATACAGGGACAGCTGAAATTTCAGAGCCTTTTGTTGGAAAATGTCTACTAGAGGAGCAGGGGGCATTTAGTGGGAACTGGCTTTTTCATGACAATATTCAGCCATTATTATGCCAAGGATGATTTCCTTTTATTCAGAAAATGAAAAAGGATCTAAGAAAAATGTTGATGAAAAAAAAAGCTGTAATTGAAATATTTTCCAGTGGAAATAAAGAACTGAGCCATTTGCCTGCTGGCTGTCAGTGTGCTCACTCATCCCAGTGGAACTAACTCTCCACATCCCACCTGATGCCTCTTCCCTCTTGTGCAGACTGGCCTCCCAGAGCTGCAGAGCAGCTCAACCCCCTGCCTGAGATCACAGGGAGAACAACCTAGTCTTTCCAGTCTGCCCCAGCTCCCCAGGTATTTTGGCACAAGTTCACTGACAGAGGCCTTTTCACTTGCAGAGGGTCAGAACTGGAAAAACTTGAGATATTTGAGGTCAGAAGCAAACATGTCAGCAAAGCTGAGCTGAAAGGAATCTTGCACAATGTCTGTGTAGTCTGTGCCAGGAAGCAGTTAGTCCTAATGTGCCTCTAGTTCATTAGCATCAAATTGATTTACCAAAAAAAAAAAAAAAAAGAACAAAATTAAGCTGACTGTTCTTATTCCTGATCAATTGGCTTCTCAACACAGAAATCCCCTCTTCTCCCTGTAGTGGTGTATCCCCTTTGCACCTCGATGCCAGTGCCTGGGGCAGAGGGTGTCTGTTTCACACGGGGGATTACAGTGCCTAAGTGCCCTGAGCTATGGAAACCCAGTGTTCTGCTGGGCTGCACAGCTCCCTGAACGTTCATCCCAGCGCTCTCTCAAGTGCAGCTGCTGTGTTTCTCAAGAGCCAGTCTGGGCTGATCCCATTCTCTGGAAAAGGACACACATTGTTGCTCAGCAATGGGTGTGCTGGGAAGAAATTCTAGCTGTGGCAAGATTTCAGCAGGCTGTTGCTGTCTGCAGTAGATCTGAATTCAGCTGGCTGCAGCCAAGGCTTGTGTGGGTTCCTGGTGCCAGTTCACTCCTGGATCCCAGTGCTGACTGCACCTGGGCACTGACCCATCTTCACAGGACATTCTTCCCTTGTCTTGAGCTCTGTCAGTGGGCATTACAGACACATCCAGTGTATGATCTTTTCTGTCTGATTAAAAACCAAACTGAACCTCAAGTGAGACCATCCTGCAGCAAATTGACTGCCCAGCTCAGGGCATGTGCAGGTGTGCCAGAAGAGTAAGAGTTCTTGCTAAGGAAAATTGAGAAATCAAGAAATCAAGAATGAAGAAATTCTGCTAAGAATTTCTGTCCAACTTGAACCTCTCCTGGCACAGTTTGAGGTGATTTCCCCTTGTCTTGTCACTAGTATTCTAGAAGAAGAGGCCAACCCCCACTCAGGTACACCCTCCTGTCAGGGAGTTTTAGAGAGAAATAAGGTCCCCCCTGCACCTCCTTTTGGGCAGACTGAGCCCCAGCAGCTCCCTCAGCCTCTCCTCATCAGTCTTATTCCCCAGATCCTTCCCCAACTCCACTGCCCTTCTCTGGACATGCTCCAGCACCTCAATGTCCTTCCTGAATTGAGGGGCCCAGAACTGAGCACAAGACTCAAGGTGTGCCCAGTACAGAGGGACAGTTTCCTCCCCAGTACTGCTGGCCACACTATTTTTGATACAGGCCAGGTGCCATTCTTGTCCACCTGGGCACACCTGCCTCTTGCTCAGCTGCTGTTCACCAGCACTCCCAGGGCCTTTCCCACTGGGACACTCTGCCAGGAGCCTGGAGCACTTCAGGGGGCCAAAGTGCAGGAGCAGCATTTGGACTTGTCAAACCTCACAGCATTCCAGCCTGTCCAGATCTCTCTGCAGAGCCTTCCTGCCCCCAGCACACCAACACTCCTCCCCAGCTTGGTGTCATCTGAATCCCAGCAAGGGTCTCACCCAGCAATACCTGTAACATTTTTTAAAGAGTTTTGGTTAAAGTTTTCATAGTCAAATTATTCTTATTGAACACAATCGGTATTTTCAAATTCCACCAAGCTCAAAGAGCATTTCAAACACCTTGTTTTGTTCATACACATTTATTGAAGCCCTGTAAATAATTAGTAACTTCTCGCAGCTTCAGACAGTGTAGAAACCTATCCCAACATGTCATTCTGACTCTTTTGTAGGCTGGCTGACTTGCACAACACAACTTGAAGCATGTAAAGTTAAGTGGTTAAACAATTACAAGAAGTTCAGGCTGGGTTTAATGAAAAGTACATCATGTAGAAATCCAGGGAAATCAAGTTTTTCACAGATTTTGTAAAGCTGTATGGATAGGGAAATTCTGGTTATTGTTTGAGTTCAAGCCTGACAAAAAAAAGGAGAAGGAATAGAGTGTTGTTTGGTTAAACTCTGCACTGCAGCCTGTCTGGGCTGCCTGAGCAAAAGACAGTAACCAAAGAGTCCTTGTACTGCCCAAAGCTGTAAATTCTCTCCAGCACCAGATGGCACTTAATTCAGTCCATGGAGTGGTGAGGAGATTCCAATGCTGTTCCTTGCAGGAAAAATGAAACCCTTTCAACTGGCTTGTCACAGCCTCTGGGCACTGATGATTTTGTTTTCTTTATTACTTTGCTGTGAGTGAGCAGAATTTTCCTTCACCAAGTCACTTGCATTTTTTACATGACACACATTAAAGCCAAGCTGACCAATACATGACCCCTTGGGAGCTCTCTGGGCTGGTCACAGATGCAGTGGTGATATGAAGATGGTTTCAGCAGCTCAGTTATTCCTTCCTCACACTTCATATCCATGGCACACATCTATGCTTGGATTCAAGCAGTTTTTCACTGAGCCTTCACACTAAGATCAGAGTTTAAGGAAATGAAACCAAGTATAATAATAATTCTATTCATTAAGGCTAAGGCTTGTAATGGTACTGAGCCATGAAAAGATGCAGCCAGTGGGATTTTCAAATTGCCTAAGTAGATTACACATCTAATTCCCATTGACAGCCAATGGGAATTAGGTCCCAAACTCCCTTAGGCACTTTTATAAATCCTATTAGGTGTCTGTCTGCATCTTTGTATGTTTAAATACCTTTGTAAACCTGAGCAAGGTTGTGTTCCCATGCTCCTCATGTTGTTTTCCAGGGTTTTGGTAACAGAACAAAATCAGATGGTCTAACTTATTTTGCAGAAGTCAAGATTTGGAGTGTGAACTGCAAACCAGATTATTTTTTTGCTACCTTTGGAACCTCTGAAGTTAGAGGACTCCTGCTGAGATGTGTTCAGAGATTGCTCACTGGTGTTGACTCATTGCTGCTAGGGCAACTTTTTATCATCAGCTCCCAATCCCTTCAGCACTGCCAGAACAGGTCAGGGAGCCCAGAGCAGAGTCAGAAAGCTCAAGCCCTGTAGAGTTGAACCTAAACACTCAAAAATGCTGCCTCATTATTTTACAGTGCCATAAACACAGATAGAGATTACAGTGACAGCACAGTTCACTTGAATTTTGCCGTGGCCACAGCTGGTTTGTGTGCTCCTGGCTGAGGGACAGGTGGAATATGTGCAGAGTGCTAATCAGACTGAGCTGATTCCCTGGAAGCACAACGGTGCAATCTTTAAAAGACCAGAGCCATGGTTTTTCTAAGTCTTTGTAAATGCATCCTTCAGTGAAATGGCTCTGTCACAATGTGGAACCAGGCAGGCCAAAACAAAAGCAAACATTCCCCCCCTCTGAAAGGCTCCAGAGTGATCACAACAATACCAGCTGAACTCTACTGTAAGCTAGAGCAGTGCTGGTGACTATTTAGAAAATAATTAACTGAACTTTACATGACATTCAGATGTTTCTTGGCTCAAATACCAGTCTATTCCTCTGCTGAATTCTAGGGATTCTGCAAACAATGAGAAATATTTGCTTAATGGTAGACTTGCATACCATGCTCATGTTGTGCTGAGTCACCGTATCAGCAAAGAGAAATGCTGAAAAGAATGTTAGATAGAGAAAAAACTCCTGGATAGACTTTGAGTGTGATGAAGATTTGTCATAAATATGAAGCAAATATGGTGGTGTTTTTATGAAAACGTGTTACTGGTTTTGAAGTTCCCCAAGGAGATTCTTCAAAGAATGTGGATTTTTTGCTTGTTGAGATAAAACTACTAATGTCATTGCTAGAAATGTTAAACAGTCTTTGGCTGAAACAAAGAGTTAAATCCAGTATCCTGTTCACGTCCACTAACAGCATATGAATAAAATTGTGCTAAACAGTTTTCTCTGAGGCTGGGATAATGCAAGACTTGATGGCTGATGCTCCTTCAGTGCTGGTGCTTGACATAACAATGCCTGATAACTCTGGAGAGTGGGCTCAAACTTATGTCAGGGTGACAGCATAAACAGATGCGCTACATTTTTCCCTGAAAATCTGAATAAGGAGAAGCTTGTTGCTTGGCAGCCCAGAGAATGTTCCAGGACCAAACTGCCAGCTTGTAAAGAGAAAGAGAAAGGAAGACAGATTATGAAATGGTTGAAACAATGGGAGTAAAAAAAGAAATAAAGACAAAAAACTGTGCAGATTGGTCACCAGGCCATTTTTCCTCTTATTGATGGGTGGAAGGGCAGATGTCTGTGTTCATGTCACATATATGTGTGGGTACACAGTGTTGGTACTGGAATTCCACATCTCTGAGGGAAATTGCATTCTGAATTGTCATGAAAAACTGGATATTCAATTTATTCTAGAGAACAACATCTAAAAATCACCATGACAGGTCTAGGAGAACAGACAGACACAGCAGTGAACTAGATGGCTGGTAAAAGAGGCAAAGGTTTCAAATCTGGCCATGGCAACTAAGTAAACTTATGAAACACTTGCACGTAATATACATGTTCTTAAAAGCATCTGTTGTCAGCCACTGTTGCCTGTTTTCCCCAAACAACAGTTGCAATGTTTCAGTTTGACAAAGATGTTTTTGTTATGAAACAAATATGTGTGCAGGTGCATCCTAAAACAAATGGCTTCGAGGCCAATAGTGGGGCTGGCTTTCATTTGTGAATCAGGAAATAAAAATTACCCAAACCAGACTTTTTGCTAAGGGGGATTTATGCATGATAATAAGAAGATGGCAAATAAAAAGTACACAGATTGTGCAAAGGATAATGTAATCTCAAAAGAAGAGAGATGGCACCTAGGAAATACTGGTATGGAAAGATAAACTCTGAGCAGCAGATGCACATGAGACACTTCCTCACTCAAAATGGAAGACTGTCTCAATGACTGCAGCTCACAAGCTCCTTACTTAATGGAGCCTTGACTGGGCTAAACCATTTAACACAATCTTTTAGGCAATAAATACCTTCTACTCACAGTATTGTAAAAATATCTCCAAACACAAAAGCATCCTTCATGTGCACTAAATACAGGCTGCAATTGAAAAAGCCTTGATGTTGGAGAACTCAGAAGAGTTTGAGAAATGATTCTGAGTGGCTCGTGCAGGATGTGTTTGTGCTGCAGAAGAGCTCCCAGGGCTCAGCACTCCTCAGCAGCCAGTCGAGGAGCCAAGCAGGTTTGCAGGGAAACACACGTCACTTAGAGCAGGGACTCAGTGGCAAAGAGCTAAATAGTTTTTGAAAGATCTGATTACTGAACAGTTCCCTTTTATTGGCCATGTGCTTTCTCCATGGATGGATTCATTGGATGTGCAACAATAATTGAGTTTCATCCCAGGGGTGAAGTCCATTTGGCGACTTAAGTGCAGTCAGTTGTCAGGATGGATTTTTCCACAAATGTACATTTTTCAAGTTTGCATGTCTTTTGTCAATACCTTGGCTCTCCAAGGGACAGCATGTCAACTTCCTACACTCTTACATTTGACTGGTACTGAAAATCCGTCTGCTGTGGTTCTCTGAAGTCTGTTTGATGGGGAAGGCTTTTTGACAACTCCTCCCTCTCTAGAGCTCTTACCTCTTTGTTTCTATGGTAGGTTGGGTGGGTTTTTTTTTTCCCTTTTCCCAATAACAGAACCTTTTACTCAGTCCAGCAGCATTTATGGTGTCTTTTTTCTGTCCCTGTCTTCCAAAACAGCAAGGAGTCCCCAAACTGATGAACTCTAATGAACAAGCACCTCAAAGCTTAAGGGCTGCCAATATCTCCTCTCTCAACCCAGCCCTCAGCCTCCATCCAAAGGTAACCATTTAGTTCATGACACTGTGGGAGACAGTAAATAAAGATCACACCAATGGAAACCAGAGGAACTGACTGTACTGTAAATCAAGAAAGAAGCACAAAATTAACTCAGCTACTGTGTTCTGGTCTTGTGCAACACGTTTGTTTAACTGGGTGGTACTGGTTTGTTTAACTGGTGCGTGCAAGGCAAAATTTTAGATCTGTCTGGCAATTATTCCAGGAGGAGGAGACAGGCAGCTGGAAATGAGCATCACTTTGTTCCCAAAGTCATCCTCAATACCAGAGAAAAAGTAGGTGGTGGCTCTCTCTTGCTTTGATGGGATCTAAGAATTGAAGGTCCAGACACAGCAAATTCAATACTGAATGAAGCTGAACGAATGGCCAAGAACCTCACAGAAGAATTTTGTAACTCTAGATGATCAATATGTTCAATTCACTTTTTCACCTAATGGTGGCCAAATAATCCTAAGAAAGAAGCTGTAGCAAATAACTGTGGATAAGGTTACTCAGTGCTGCAAAAAATGTCCACTTGAATGCCAGTGGAACAGATCTGGTTCTTTTAGACAAGAAATACAAGCAGTAAATTCATGATATTTTTTTTCCATCTCACATTTCTCCCAAATTAACAATAAACCTTATCAATTTCAGCTTTGAAACTGAGTTTGCTCTTTCAACTTTCCTTTTATTTCATTGAAACCTCAGTAGCTTTTATGCTGGTGATGGTGTTTGCAGTTTGCTTTTGTAAAATACCAACAGCAGCTTTTAAAGCCCTATTTTTGTAAAAACATATGAACCAAAACAACCACATTCCATGCAAGCAATAGAAATAGAGAAGGAGGAATGAGGGAAGCATGGGAGTCAAAGTTGCTAAAACACCATTTCTTGCCCCTAATCAAAGTTATTAAGGTGGGAACTCTTCATGACAGGACTTGCATTTGCACTGTTTTCCTGTTGATGCATATAAATTATTATGTGAACTAATACAGAGAAAAGAAATTCATAAACAGCACTTTCTTGATTATTATTTGAATGTAGAAAAATCAGCAGCACTTTTTTCCATTCTTTTCTTTGAAATACAACCTAATTAAAAACTGTGGTGGGTGAAAAAAAAACAAAAAAACAACAAAACAGCAGCATTTTAAGGCATTGTCTCCCACTTTGAGATAGAAAGCCAGTTCCTCTGACCAAATCTGGCTGGATAATTCCAGCTTGGAGAGTCCCAGTCTGCCAGTCTGTGAAAATGTCTCCATCTACTGTGTTTTGATCCAAGTCCAGTTAAATACTCTGAAAAGGGGATTTTGAAGACCGTCCTGTGAAGTGTTACCATGCCAGTTTTAATTTCCAGCCAAAATGAAAATGAGGCTGACTTTTTGTCTGTTCAAGCACTGCTTTCAGTTCTCCCTGGGTTTGTTTGATAGCTTGCATCCACGAAAATACCTACTATGACCTTTAAGAGAAAAAGCTGCAGTGATTTCTTTGACCATGTTTCTCTGCCTTACCAAAGAGCAGCTGCCCTGGACCACAGCTTGAAGATGACTTTGAATTGCCATTTCTTTCAGCTGTTTTGGGGCTATTTAGATGCACCAAGAAGGAAGACTACAACTCTGTCCTCTCGTGTTCAAAGCTGACAGAAAGCCACAGCAGGGCTTTAGCTGATGGGTTATGTAAGACATTTATGGCACCAGTTAATCCATATGAGAATAGGCAAAGTGAAATGAGGTCTTCAGAGAGCAGTAAAGGAGACCTGTTTTCCTGTTTGTGGTTGGATTCTCCTTTGTGTGTAAGACAAAGTCCCTGAGGAACACTGCTAAGAATGCTCTCCAAGGGGATCCTCAGTATCCAACTGAACTACGACAGCCTTTCCACTCCTACTACATCCTTACAGAGTTTTCCTACGGCATCTCTCTCCACACAGCTGTGCATTTTCACAAAACACAACTTCAAATACTTAAGCCTGTATCTCATCTGATTGAAATTGGCCCAACAGTAATTGCAAGGGGACTGAAAGACACAAATACAGAGAGAGGTACATCTCAGAAGATTTGTATCCTTAGGAAATCAGGCAAACAAGACCTTTCTGGCTCGGGGATCTGGCACAAAACTGAGTGACTTGGACTACAATCAAACTGACAATGTAATAAATGGGAACACTTACAGGCTGCAACCATCCCCAAGAATTCTGACCTCACTAGTCTGGCATGTGCTTCTGGTTCAGCCCTGTCCTGCCACCAGTTTTCTCACTCTGGCCCCTGTCACGGGTATTTTGGAACTTGAAACCCAGCCTGCTAACCAAGACAAATCCGTCAGCAGCTGATTGTTACAAAAAGCAGTGACCTGTCCTTTTCTCCTCCTCCTGTATAGTTCAAATGCCAGAGAGGTGAATTGTTGTCAGTATCAAAAGAACTTACTGGAACAGCTGTACAACAGCAGTCAGAAACAATCCAGGCTCTAGAGTCTTAGAATATACCGGAGCTGTAACAAAAGACTGAGGAATCTGGATATGAGTTTCTGGGAGAAGAATGAAGATCATATGTGCTTCATATGAGAGAATTCTACTGAGGATCAGTTCTCAAATACAAACTCCTAAATTTTCCACGGAAAGTACCTTATCCACTTAAAGGAGGTGTCTGAGGGCATGACAGAGACAGCTGTGGTGACATCAGGATGTAATTCACGTGGGGTTTCCCTGTATTTCAAACTTCTAACAGTGGTAACATTTTAAAACCTGTATCTGCAAAGCCTCCCCAAGAACAGTGTCAGATCAGATCACATCATCAGCCTGAAGGAAAGCTCAGAACACCTAATATTATCCATTAACTGGCAATCCCCAAACCCCACCTTTCCATCCTAATTTGAAGACATGCATACACTGCCAGTTACTAATGTGGGAGAAAATGAGAAACCAAAAAACCCCAAGTAGCTCTGTAAAAATTGGAACTAATGAAGATTGCATCCCTGGGGATATTTGTCTCACAGTTGATTGGTTTGATAATTAAATGGTAATATTTTGGCAGCAGGGATTCACCCCTTTCTAGACATCAGGGAATCCACAACAAAAAAGCAAAGCTGTGAATGCCCCAGGCACAGGAAAAGCCAGAATTTACTGCTTACTGGACAATGGAGAACCCTGAGAACTCTGACCTTAAATGCTTTCCATCAAAAGCTGAGCACATCTTTTCAGGAGCAGTAACAATAAGGTCTCTCCTGTTCAATCATTTATTTTGAGACAACTTGTAAGAATTCTGCATAAATTTGTAATTCACTTTGAGAGCAAACCACCTCTGCCTCATCTAAGTGAACTGGTTCAACCATTTCAGAAGACTGTGAGGAGACAGAGTGAAAATCCACAGTATGGAATCAACCTTCATTTCTTCAGGCTAGGAAAAAAAAAAAGCAGCACTGGGCTGGATGCAGCCTGATGTTAACATTCAGCACAGCCTCCCTGCAGGGACTTCTGCCCATGTTCTGCTGGCAGAAGAAGCTGTCTGAAGGGCAGGGTTGTCCTCCCAGTTCCTGAGATAAATCACCACCTCTGCCTGGCACTCCCAGTCTTCCACAAGCACAACACGAGCAGTTGTAGTCTTGGCTCTAAAGCTTAAAATAGAATCATCTTCACTTCTCAAAAAAACTTTGAAGTTTGCTACCTGTGTTCCTTTCCAGTGAGTCAGGCAGGTCCTGGCCATGGCAGTAAATGGGTGGATCATCTCAGCAGGGCAGTGTGAGGAGGGATAACACTGGAACATCACCCACAGCCTTTTTTTCACTCTCCCCACACTTTCCACCATTCCCTGCCAACATTCCCTGTTAGTGCCTGCCCCTCAAGATTCTCTCCTGAAATGAGTGGGATGTGGGCTCAGGGAATGGAAGCTTCACAGGCAGTTCTACATCCACGGAAGGGACTGGAGGATTTTGCCAGAGGCAAAACCATTCTGTGGCAGAGCAGGCAGACAGGTTCTGACACAGCCCACCTAGGGACCCTCTGGTTGGAATATAATGTTTGTTACAGAAAGACACATTTGGACTCAGAGAAGCTGCAAATTTTCAGAAAAGCCTGGATGGTAACCAGCCTACAAACGGGAAACATTAATCCAGCGTTTCTTCTGCCCTACTGACTAATTCTTAGAACAAACAAACTTTATGAAATTCAGATTTCAGCTGTGTAAGTGGGTAAAAAGTGGAGCTTTATGAAATCATGGAAACAAATACTGCTTTAAATGAAAAGTTTTTCCTCAGTCTGTGCCATAGCCTCCCTACACTGCCACAATGTGATTTTCCTTGACATTCCTCTTTTCTCCCCTTGCATTTTAATTGTAAATTAATCACTGACCTGGACACGTCTCTACTATGCATTAATATGGTTGATATTAACAACAATATTGCTCTCCAGGCATTTGGAATGTGCAAGACTTTTTGTGCACCAAATGGCCCATATTAACTTCTGGAATAGCCAGGTGCAAACTCTATTGCAGTGCTCAAATTAGTTCAATTTCTCTAACTGCTTCTCCTGTAATTGATGGCTGAAATTATAATAAAGTACAGTTCCTCTACATGATATATGTTACAAGTACTACCTGTTATGCTGAATATTGCATTGCTTTGAAAGTGCATTACCCTCTCCCTTCACCGATCAGATCTTTTTTTTTTAAAGGAATTACTTATGAACCAGAAAGTGTCTTCACATCATTCAGAAATTATACATATACTCATGCACTTTATCAGCAGCTGACAGAATGGGGATGGCAAAATTACTGTCAGTCATGTTGCATTCAATGTCACATAAAGACCTGCTTTTTACAGTACCTTAAAATTGACAATAAATGCCAGTCATCTCTCCTTGCCCCATTACTGCATCCAGACATAGCAAGCTTAGAAGATACTCACCTTCATCTTTTAAATCCCTGCTTCAGCCTTTCTTTCTTCTGCATATATTGTTATTCTCCTGTGCCTGCACCTAAAATACTCTTTACCATTTTCTTTTTTTCCTGAAGTGTGCGATTATCAGGGGGGTTGTAATTTTTTTTCACGTGGAAACAACAATTTCTATAAAACAAACATATCAGCCAAATCCCCATGGCTCATTGATCCTTTACTGTTTCGATTCAAATGTTATCCCTGACAGGAAAATAGTGAGGAATGGGTGCACTGGATGTGGGGATATGTGCACTCTGAGGTGTGGCTGGGTCTGGACCCTGGCATCTGCCTCTGGCAGCCCCCCAGGAGTTGGCAGCTCTGCCCCAGCACTCAGAGCTCTGCAGCTGCTCAAGGAAACCAGCTCTAACAAGAGCATCAATTTCACTGCACCACAGCAGAGTCTGGGGAATTTGCAGTTCATCAGAACTGTATTTAGAAATCTGATCTTGATCCAATATGGACTGAAGCCACACTTAAAAATAACAACATTTCCAACCAATCACAAAAGGTGTGTTTCTGCAAGCTCCAATTATTATACCTTCTGTTATTTCTTCATTAAACAGAGGTTATAAACATCATCTGCTCTTGAAGACAAATGTCAGTGTACTCACAGAAAAAACCAAAAGGCTGATATTAAACAGCAAGAGTCCTCACACCCAGCTTGCTTTGCCAGGTGTTACAGTACGAAATGAAGCATCTCCCTCCTCCCAGTCCTCAATGGCCACGTGCCTCACTCAGCAAAACTGGAGTTCAGTTACACACCTACTACAATCACCACAGGTATTGTGCTGTAGATTAAAATATCATCTCAGGGTTCCGTAGCATTCAAAAGTGAAAAGTCTGTTAAGAACTCTTATGAAGGGAACTGAGAAAAAAAGCCATAAACCACCTCTAGGCTGGTCACAGCCTTCTGCAGAAATTAAGTACATTGCAGGTCTTAGGCAGTAATAAACAGTGTAGTAAGACATCTACGGATTTCTAAATGTGCAACTGACAAAACTCCTTTCCTAGGAGCGCTAGGGAATTGTTATGTACTAATTCTCACACTACTTGAACTGGTAATGCTACGAAGCAGACAATTTAAAACACACAAAAGGAACCATTTTGTCATGTGACAGAACACTGAATTCACTGCCACGAGGTGTAGCGTGGGTTCATCTCAAAAGGCTCAAAAAGCAATAGGTTAAATCCATAAAACAAAAGTCCATCCAGTGCTCCTAAAGGAAAGTTTTAGCATGAGTACTCCAGAACTGAGTCCCTAAGCCAGAGAAAACTGAAAATTTGAAAGATGCACCTGAGGACAGATCCATCCACATCCTTTGCATTAATGAACCTCTAATACTCCTGTTAGGAAGAGGATGCTGGATTTGATGATCTGTTCAAGAAGTTCTTATACTCAAATAGATTTCATGGACATGTTCAGGAGACAGAAGCCATGAAAGTGTTTGTGTGAAAAAATACAGTGGGATGTCAGAAAATAGGCAGGAGTTCAGCTGTTTAGCTTTCCTGACAAGTTCAGAGAACCACTAATTTTTAAAAGAAGTGACTTCTTAGAGCAGCAAGCGCTGTTGCAACTGGTCTTTCTCATGGCTTGTTTTGCCAGCTCTGGCGGAATAACTAAAATAAAAATAATTTGCATTTGTCTTTGGATAAAAGTTTGCAGATGTATATTGTCTTTTGGCAAAAAAATACATATTTATGACACAAACACAGAAACAAAAATCATACATCAAGAATGAAACTGGGTCATTTAAAACTCATTAAATATATGTAATGAAACTGTCTGACAATCCTGATGATAAACTCACTTTGATGAGTTCACTGTTTTTATTGTAATTGTGATTTCTGCTCAATACCTGCATGGACAATATTTGAAGATGGTCTTGCCTGGCGGTAAGTGTGCTAAAACAGCCAACATTCTCCCGAGGCAGCTTTTACGTGGGTGATTGTTGCCTGGGTTTTGTGAACTAACTTGGCGTTTCTCCAGAAGCTGAGACAAGGCTCCTGCCTGCGCGGTGCCTCGGGGGGCTGTGGGGCACCCACGGGCTGCATCCTCCCACCGGCAGTTCCAAATTTCTGTCCCAGACCTGGGGTTTGGGCACCTGGAGCTTCCAGCGGCGATGGCTGCAGCCCCCGCACCACACGGACGGGCAGAAGGACACAACGCTGCTCTTAAATGAGCTCCTCGCGCTAAAAGCCGAGTATAAAACCACATGTTCCTGCGACACGGGTCTTCCGCCAGTGTTTTGACTTGCCGGTGTTTTGACTTTAACCAACTATTTCACGGCCTTTTTCCACCCATGCCTGGCCGGGCTGCGGACGCAGGCTGCACGCTGCAGGGGTGTGAGGGAGGTTTGAGGGCGGGTTTGAGCCGCGCTGTCCGTGCCCCCCCGACGGGCACAACCCCTCGGTGCCCGGGCCGTGCGGGAGCGCCCGCGGAGCCCTGAGGCCGCGGCGGGCACAGCGGCACCCCTCCGCCACCAATAACTACCGCGAACTACCGCGAACTACCGCTCCCGGCAGCCCCCGNCAACATGGCCGCGGCGCCTCCCCTGCTGAGGTGGCGGCCTCACACCCCCCCTGTGCCCGGCTGGCCCCGGCCCCGTCGTCTCTCCCTGCTTCCATCCCCGTGCCCCGGTGACTGCCCGGGGTGGCCCTGAGCGTCCTCCCGGCGTGGCTCTGTGGGCCCTCCGGGGCTGCAGGCAGGCAGGGAGTGCTTTTCAGCTAGTCTGTGTCTTTTCCAGTACGGCTGGCTGCTTTCCCGCCCCTCTCGGGCGCATCTGGGCCCTTCCAGCTCTTGGCGATCAGCGCTGCAGCTTTGGGTGCCCCTCCTGTGCCGGCGTCCGGGGCTGTGAGCGCCGGTTTGGGGAAGGAGCCGCTGGAATCCGGCCCTGCTGCATTGGCTCCCAGCGCGGCCCTTGGGCCCCTGAGGGGGAGCAGACAAGTCTCAGAGCAGGAGGGGGGTAAAGAATCACCTGCACGTTTTCAGGGAGCTTCCCAAGTCAATACACGCTCTCTAAAGTGTTTCCCTCCCTCTTAAGGACAGGTTTCTGTGCAGTTGCCATTGACTCGCAACCCCGAGTCGTTCAGGGGTGGAGTGGTAGAGGACTGAGATGCCCTTTCGCACTTCTTACACGTTTAAATAGCTCAGATATTTACGAGTTTGTTTCCTTGAATAGATCCTCCTCCCACTGAAAACTTGTCAGTGGACTGGGTTATTGTGATCGCTGTGTTCCAAATGGAGAGCATGACGTTATTTTTGCGTGTCAGCCACGCCTTCATTTTTGACATGAGAAAAATTTGATACGGTGGAGAATTTAGCAAAGGTTGTTTTCCCTCCTCAAATAATAAATCTGTAGAGAAAAGCTTGGAGCACTTCTCCATCACTCTTCTCAGTGGTGCCCAGTGACAGGACGAGGGGCAGTGGACACAAACTGAAACACAGAACTTCTCTCTGAATCTGAGGAAAAGCTTCTTTACTTTCAGGGTGGCAGAGTGCTGGAACAGCCTGTCCAGAGAGCTTGTGGAGTCTCCTCTGGAGACATTCAGAAGCTGGCTGGATGTGATCCTGTGCAGCTAGCTCCAGGTGTAGCTGCTTTGGCAGGGGGTTGGACTGGAGGATCTCCTCCCACCCCAGTAATTCTGGGAGATCAAGATGTCCCTGCTCATGGCAGGGGGTTGCCCCAGATGCTCCCTAAAGTTCCTTTCCAATCCAAACCATTCTGTGTTCTATGAGTTGTGGAATGCTAAGAGGAATAGATGGCTGAAGATTTGTGGATTGATATATATCAGATGATGTTAATGACAGTTGTACCTGCCCTTAAAAATCAAAAGTCTTTCAAGACTGAGGTTCTGTTTTAAACTTTTCTAAAATTTTTTGCTTCTCCAAACAGTTTTTAAAGGGGCCTGTGTGATGTTTAGGCTTAAAGATGGCAAGCTGGAGAGAAGTGTCAGCTTATTCATGATAATCAACTGTTTTGCTCATGGTGCTGTGTACCAGACTGAGACTTTTCTAGGCCAAGATTTGGATGACATTTAAAATTCATTGTGATTAAGTCTTGTCCTGAGGAAATTATTTACTTTTTACAGCTTCTTGTATACAAAGTCAGCCCTGGGTAAAGTAGTTTTAATAATGTGACAGATGAGGTGTTTAGGAGTATAACACTGACTTGAGTTCCAAGACCTTTCAGGGAAATAAAGTTTTTCCTAAGTTGTACTTGTGCACTTTTTTTGTCTGCAGGATTAATGATCGCTGTAGCATTATAATGTCACCGTTTTTAAAATGTTTACTCCTAAGGATATAAGTTATTAAGTCCAGCAGTACATCAAAATCTGGATTGGAGGGACATTCTATTTCCAAAACAGGTGCAAGAAGTGGACATTTCCAATAATAAAAACTGACTTTTTGAATAAACTTTAGTTTTCTGGGAATAACATTATCCAAATAAAGCAGATTAAAAAAAAAAGGGGAGGAGGGGCAGGAGGAAAGTGGAGCCTGCAGACTAAATAGTATTTAGAGACATCAGGATCAATAGTCCCATTGTGTGTGGTGCAGATTTGTCATAATGTCTTCTGTCTTAAGGCCATGACTTACAAAATTTCCTGCAGAGGAAGCTAAATGTTATAATCTGCCTCATAAATAACAGCTGATGCTGTGGCAGCAGCACACTGAACTTTAACAAGAAACTGCCCTTCTTTGCTTAAAAAGGGGATATGATTATATGAGGATTTTGGAAATGTGCAAATACCTTGAAATTTTCCCAGTTCAAACCCTGATAGCTGTGGTAGTGGTTTTGAGCTCTGCATCTTGGTTCCATATTCAGCTGATACTTATCTTAGAGTTTCAATTTACTCATCTAGGGTTTATTTTTTTTTTTTATCCTTATTTGTGCTTTAGTGCCTGAGAGCTTGGTTAGGGCAGTTATTTCAACATGAAGGACTTTTCTTACACAATCCTCAGATACTTTGATGTGTCAAGGTTCTGTAAGTGATGATAAATAGCTGTGGGTTACTTTAAATGCAAAAACCCAGGTAAAAAGGGTAACCTGTTAACATTCAGCTTAGAACCAAAAAATAAGTTAGGAACTGCAAAATACATCTGAGGAATTCAAATTTGTATTTAGTATTTTTGAAGTATTTGGTTTCTGTATTTCTTTGGTGCAGTTGGAATTGGGCAATGAGGTTCATCAGGTAAATTATGCTTTGTAATTCTCTTCACACCACACTCACCTCTTACTTTTATGGTAGCGTTTCCTAGTAACTCCAGAGCATGGATCTGCATCCTGTTGTGCATGAGACAGTTATTTTAGAGAGTTAGGGGTGGTCCTGTTGTATTTGAAGTTTAGGAGGAAGACTCTGTGGTAGAGTATTAGATTTACTGTTCTGGGATGTGGTGGAATCCTTTGGTTTCATGTCTTGTTCTTCCCTTTGTGAACTTCACTGCTTTTCAATGCCAGGGCAGCTCCCTCCCTTAAATATTAAGTACCTTGATTAGGTTTAGGTTTGACTGAACAGTAGCACCTTGTTTCTGGCTGGGCATTGTGAATAAGGTTGCAGTTTTGACCAAATAATTAATAAAACCTGTCTGTACCTAGTAAAATCTGCTTGTCATAAGATTTATTCTTGCAATTTCAAAATAACTGTCAAAATTCTTCCACCCTTCAATTTCTCAATGAGTACTGCAGTGTGTTCAAGAGTTCTTCTAGTGTGTGAAATTATATTGAGTTTCTGTTGAATTTCTGGTTAGTTTATAGTTTAGAAGGTGCAGGTCTACATACTCTTACTTCTTCTGGAGTAAATTCTACTTTATATTATTACGTGAATAAATTAACTTAAGAAGGCAGCTTTTCACTTTTGTGTCCACTTGTATGGGTTCTTTTTCCCCAGTAATTCAAAACTGAATTGGAAAGTTAACTAAACAGTTGGAAAAATAAATGCAGCCTTCTGTGCTCAGCTGGCTGGCTCCAGGACAGTGACCTCTGTTTAAGTGGCCCAGGTTTCCGATGGCTCGGGGCCAGGTGGTGCCTGGTGCAAAGCTGGTGAGTCAGGTGGCAGTTCTGAGTCACTCCTGAAGCCATGTCACAGCTTTCTGTTCCATTCTCTTCTGTCATAGGCTTAGCTGAGGGCTGCAGTGTGGCTGTGTTGCCTCGGCATTCCAGGCAGGAGGTGGCCAGCTCCTGTGGCAGAGCGCAGAGGAACGAGTGCCACTCTCTGCTGCTGGTGGGAGTGCGAGCTGCAGCCACATTTGGTGGGGGGAAGGAGTGTGGTGTCCCTCTCTCCCACTGCTCTGCTGCACCGAGGGATCTGCAGCTCTGTCTCTGGAGGCTCTGAGAGAGCACTCTCAGCTCCTGTGGCACCCGTGGCAGAGGGGTCAGGTTACCCCATGCCTGCTCTGAAACAATCCTGCAGTTGTGATGGAACTTGAGGCCAAGTGTTGCATTTACTGCTCGTGAGCTGCCTGAGACTAAGGACCTGAGGCTGCCTGGTACTAGAAACAGCTCACAGCAGAAAAATCATATTGTTATTGGTATGGATATAGCAGTACTTTGATAATCAAATCACCAAGGGCCTTAACCAAGTTTCTTCTCACTGTATGACAGGAGAACTGGCAAAAGCTCTTGTAGTCACTGAGAGTGAGTTCAGGAGTCCTGGCTGTGGAAATACAGAGTGTTATGCAACTTGGGACCTTTACTTTAAAGTCTTACTGGACAAGTTCATGTTGTGCTTTGTGTTCCCTGTGAGAATTCTGCAAAGAAAACCCCATGGCTTTAAAAAAAAAAAATCAGGAATATTAAGAAACGCTGTTAAAGCAGATTTTAACTTGTCAGAAACTGGAAGGTATCAGGTTGGCCTAGTGGCCAAGTTCAAAAGCCAGGCCATCATCTCTCTTTAGTTTTGTTGAATTTCTTCTTCTTGAAGCAGAAACTGCTGATTCTTATTTTACTGAAAGGTTCCTGCATGTTGTTAACCTGCACGAGGGGGTTCAGCTCAAAGCAGAACACAGTGTTTGTGTGTATTTAGGTAGCAAGGCCAGCTGGACTCCTCATTGCAATAACTTCTCTCTTAATACGAGATGTCATGTTAACATTTGTGCTGCCTGGTTTCTGTCACAGACATGTAGGACATGCAGGAGGCAGGTTGGAAGACCTTTGGACCCACTGAGATCAGATTGCTGCCTATGTAACAGTGTGGTGAGACTTTGCAGCCACTTTCTTTAAAATTCCATTGCCATTCTTAGCCTTTGTGATCTTCTACATGCATGACCTTAATGTGAGAGAGCTCCCTTTAAGCACCTTTGCACACACCAAAGGATAAGAAACAGTCTCATGAAAAAAAAGAGATGGAGGTGACAGATCTGAATGCAGTTAGGACAGTATTACCCAGCTGTTCATTTGCATTGGTTCAGGTGAGTGAGGTACTTTGTCACTTACTTTCACTTAAAAATTAAAGGAGAGAGCCTTTAATTTCTTGCCAGTAATAGGAATATGATGATTTCCATACTCCTGTTTTGTTCCATGCTCCTTCTAGTTTAGTTTTGTCCACCTAACTGAGCTCTAAGTGCTTTGCTAGTACTGCTCTTAGCCACACCTTTCTGGTGGCCCAGCAGGAGTGTGTTTGCACTCCCTTGTGTTGTGGAGTGGGAGGTGAAGTGTTGCAGAGCTGTTTCCATACACTTCACAAGCTTGATGAATTGCCCCAGTATGTAATAGTTTCATTTCATTTTAAATGGAGAGCAAATAATCTTGTTTAGAATTGATTGTAATAGGAAAGCATTATAACACCTTAAAATTTATTTTAGAGGTAGGCACTTGGGTCCTCTATTATTTATTCTGATGCTACATCTGTGCAAAGAGAAAGCTTTGATTTTTAGTGTTTGGGGAAAAGGAGGGATTAAAGGAGCTGTTATCCTGAGCTCAAATAGAACGAGGCAGGGAAGAAGTTCTGGCTGATAAAGAGCATATTTTCTTTAGTGCTTCTAATTGTACAGTCTGTAAAGAGGAGGGTAAATTATTGGTGAAATGGAGTGAATTACTGCTTCTATTGTCACTGCAATTTCTCGCTGTTGTAGCCTAAAGCATGTAATGAGACCTTGCACTTCACTCCCAGCTCACAGATGAGGGAAGCTAGTAAAATAATTCTGTCAAGTAAACCAAGTCACATTGTGCTGATAACAGTTCAAATTCTGCATTTGTTGACTTCCAGTCTCATGTTGCTGTGTGCTACCTCATGCTATGTCTGCAGGGTACTAATGTGGTAAATGCACACCAGTCATTTACCCTACAATTACAGAGCTTGCAGCTGACTTTTGGTTGCTCTCTGCCTGTAGAATGCTCATGTTTGCCCAGAAATGGGCAGGATCCCGTGTGTCCTTAGCTGGGGCTTTTCAATCCTCCAGCCTAACTGCTTTCTCTTTTTAATGTGCCTGTAATTGTTCTTATTTACAGGCGATTTTCTTGTGGTTCATGGATTTGCCCACCCAGACTATTGAGCTCTTTAATGAAATGCTGTTTGCTCGTTCAGTAATAGCAGGTATTATTGTAAATGATCCATCTTATAATATATCCAGTAGAAGGGTCAATGACTATCTAACATTTGTCCATTGCTGTATGAATCTCTTGTAAACTCCTTTGTTTCAGTCCCAGGATCATTTAGTTTTCTCTATATTTAAGATTTATTTTGGTTTGCATAAGCAAGATCTTCAGGGCAGTGAACACTTCCACACTTTTATGCAAGGGACAGTTAGTTAACCCTCACTGCATGAGTTACTCTCCTATTGCTGCTAAAGAGGTGTCCTGCTGATAACTGCTTTAAGAACAGCATTTTGTATTATTAATACAAGCAAGATGATGATGATTATCTTCATCCATGGAAGGGTTTGTCCTCTGCCTGGTTACCAGACAGCTGAGAGAGACAGGGAAGTCTTGGCAATACAAAGGGGGACTGGATTTAAATGTAGCTTTTGGCTCTGCAGCCAGGCATGCCTGTGTCTGCCAAGCACTTGAAACAGCAAATTACTTCTTAGGACTTTCCTCCTTCCCTTAAGCTTCCAGAAAGTTGGTGGTAATAAGGAGGAAAAAGGGTTCTAGTCTTTGGGCCGTGTAATTGAGAATGGGAGATAAGCATCTGTGAAAGTATGATCTCTGTTATCTCACATACATAGCTACGGTGTTCTCATTTGAATATTCAGCTGGTGGAGTAATCCATCAAACAGACAAATATGACAAGCTGATGGATTTATTAAGAGTTGGCATGAGGTAGTTGTGGCCAAGCACACAGTTTCATCAGCACACTCCAAGTGGTGCTTTTGTTAGTGCTCTTTCAAATGTGTTATTGCCATTTTACACCCTGTGGTAGCTGACAATAGTCTGTATTATGTTGTGTAAGTCTAGCTCAGGTGTTGGCTTTATCTATTTTCAGGGAATCTAGGTGATGTGTGTGTGACAAGTTCCGTGTTGTTGAACTGTTTCTGAAGCAGAGCTTTGCCTGTCCTTGCCAAGCAGGGCTGGGCTCCTGCCTGGGGAGTGCATGGAACTGGTCAATGATAAGAGCCTTACCTACAGCACTGTGTGCAGCTGTGGTCAAAAGGATCAAGGGGCTTAACTCAGTTCTCTGCTAATTCCTCTTGCTTGTGTTGCCAGTTAGTGTATAGCAGAATATTAGCTGATTTGCATAATTATTTCATGTACAAGGTATAATTACTTCCAAAGCATTGAGCAGATGGTGGATATACTACTGCTTTCTCTCCTCAGGCTTTGCTGTTGCAGTGTGCAACTGTAAGTGTTGCAGTTGCCCTAAATACAATCTTAAAATGTTGATCTGATTCTTTTATATTTGTTTCCATTCATTTCAAGTGTTAAATGAATTTCTCTATTTATAGGAAAATGATATTTTTTCTAAAAACAAAGATGAGCCATTGGAGAATGAGTGAAGCATTGCTTCACAGGATGGTGGGTTAATGTAATGATTGACAGCTGTGTAGTTCATTCTGGAACTTTTGGAATATCTTACATTGATTTATTGTGAAGCTTGGGTACAGCTTGTCCAAAGTCATAATACAAGAATTCCAAATTGAACTCATCTCCAACATACAGAGTCTGACTGACCTGTTGCCTCAAATATGTTTCAAATAGTTTGCTGACATGTGGTTGCTTTTTTTGTATTCATAAGGCAAAACTAATGTCGGGCAAGAGAATGAAAAGCTGAATTAGTAGCAAATGTACTGAGTGAATAAAGTAGTCAGATTTGCAGTTGGTCTTTTTCCAGCTCCCTGTAGTGATCTGGATCTTATTGACACAGGTCAGATACGGACCCAGTTAGACACAAGGATTGACAGCTGCTGTGCTGATTCATTTTGGAGCAGGAGCTTTATTTACCTGTTCCATTTGGAATGAGAGCTGTTACACAGCTAAAACTTGAACGATGCTTGGTAGCCTCTTTAGAAAGAGCAGTTGTGTAGAAAAGCATAACTCTCCAGAACAAAATGGTCCTCCTGTTCTGCCTCTCTGCAAAACAAGGTCTGGTTCTAACTGGGCTGTACTGTTTTGTTTTTTTTTTTTTTAAGATATGCTAAGGTAAGGTCATGTGAAATTGTTGCAAGTTGGTACCTTACTCCTTTCCAGAAAGCTGTGTAGGCTGTGGTGCTCTGAGTACTCTTGAGTATTTTTTAGCAGTTAGGAAGAGTATTCATTACTTATTCTTGCATTGTGTGCTGTGTAATGTTTGGATTGCCGTGTGAGGAACTGGAAAGAGGAACAGACCCAACTGGAAGCTCCTTCTCTCCCAGAAGGACTTTGTAGATTATCTGGGTTTGAGTCAGAGTAGTTCCCTAAGCTTGTTTGCCCTACAGTTGTGTTGCACGTTGGAGGAAGTGCTGTTGAGATGGGAAGGGAGAAGAAAAGGTCCCTGGAGCTCTCGTAAGTGGAGGACTTTGGCCACAGGATCAAGTTTCCCCTTGTAGTTGCCCTGAAATCTCAAACACAGCACTCTCACCAATAAGAAAACATAACCCAAGCCATGAAATCAGAGTTTGTAGTTTCAGTCAGTGTAAGCGTAGGCTGATGGTGAAAGGTTTCACAGCCTCTCGTCTGCCACAGCCTGCACACTTCTCTCTCTTTGGCTGGCACTTGCAGACTTTCTGCTTGATGAGAGAACCTCTGACTAACCAGTTGTTTTTGCCAATTTAGTTCTCCACTGGATTGGTTCCCTGGTATAGTTAACTCCATGCTCACACAAATATTTGTACTGGCATAGAGGAAGGAATGGTATTTGGGCAAGAATAAGTGGCTGGGGGCAAAGTACAAGTTTAGTGCAATACACCCCTAGCATGTGATTTCACAGGCAGGTTGAAGAGCTCTAAGATTATTCTTCTACTAATAGAGAACTACCTCATTTTTATACCTGGCCATTCCCTGTCTTTGCCTTTCTTGTGCTGCTGGTGTGTGGGTCAGTATTTGCTTGTGCTCCCTTGCTGATCACAGCTAAAAATGCCCCCACAGGTTTAGGGTTTGGCCAGATGTTTTACAAACAGCTGCTCATGGCACCACAAACACTTAATGGGTAAAGGACAGGGAGATCAGCTGTGGGAGCCTTTTTCCATGATAAGAGATTTTTATATTTTTTTGTTATTTAAAACTGGACTGTTAGTGGTTTGTTAGGTGCAAGTTTAAATTTGTTTAAGGTTGTTCTCCTATCTCTGATATCACAACTTGAAGGTCCCAAGCCAGTCTTTCTGTTTGTATCACTGTTGTGATGGGCAGGGTAAGCATCAATATTTTGGTTCCACTCTTGGGTCACAAACTTCTGAGAAATGATATAAATTGAAACAGTTTTGTGTGGTGAAGTGGGTGTTCTATGTAGAGTGTTCCTTTAAATAGATTTAATCTTTCTAGAAGTGTTTGGTTTGCCACTAAGAGTGAAACTACCATGACACTGACATTGTCTATAATGAAAACCACCTCAGAGTTATACTTTTTCCTCCCCTCATCCAAAGGGTGTGTCCTGTCCTGACCAGTTAAATATTGACTGCATGCTTAATAGATGTTAACTGCTTCATTTAGAATACAATTAGAGGTATTAGTGTATATTCAACTCATTTAATGAGGCTGGCCTGCATTTTTTTTTTAATCTGTTGTAATAATAATGAGACCTATTGGGAGTTAGGGAGGGGTTTTTTTCTCTACTCCATTCTGAGTCAGAGCAATAAATGTGTTTCTTGGTGGTTACTCTCCCCATCCTGTCAAGCTGTTTAGAATCATCCTCATGTAGGTTACAGACTGTGCTCAATGTTTCCTGTCAAGACATTACTTTATACTTAGTAAACAAATACCTCCTTGTGTGATTTTTTTAGGAGGTGTGTGTTTTGCATCCTACAAGACAACTCAGTTGAAAGTTTCTCTGAGACTATTTGGGATATGAAGAGAAGAAAAAGGCTTTTGATAACCTTAGATTATTTTATTGGAGTTGCAGTAGGTGAATGCATCTTCTGAAAAATAAATTAGTCGTGGAAATTTGCATTTACAAATAGAGCTGATATCCTAAAGATTGCTGTCAGTTTTAATTATTCCTTGTTTTGACAATTACTTAATTATTTACACTGTTTCTCTATATGATCATGTGAAGTGTGTAGGGGGGAAACTCTCTGTTCAGAGGTATTTGTTGTCTGAAGGAGTTAACTTCTATCACAGTGTTCGAGCTCTCCTTGCTACCAAACAGATGACTGCATTTCTTGAGACAGCTTGAAAACCTGGTGCTAATAGACTCCTAATTGGCAAGTGCAGACTCAGCCTTCAGACTGCCGGCGTTGTTTTTTTCTTAATTACACAGTAACTGTGACTCCTGTAGCTGCAGACATTAGCTCAGAAAAATCCAGTAATCTTAGCAATAATGAGTAAATAAATAAATAGTGCCTGTGTTGAGCCATTGTGAAATTTGTTTGTTGCAAATAGACGATGTCATTTGAAATTACCGTCTCTGTGTGGACAGGAACCAGAAAGTGGGTCTCTGAGGCAAATGGAACAGCTCCTGTTACCTTTTTAGGACACGAGTTACTTGATCTCTTGGAGAAAGCAGTTTAACAAAGGGATACCTATGAAAGGAGAGGAAACATCATTATCCTCCACAAATAAACATGGCTTGGAAATGTGAAAGTTAATTTGTCTGTAATTGACCAGGCTCATTTCACAAAAGAACACTTGCTTTCAGCTAAAGTGCATGTTTGTGAACCGGTGGGGTTTTTGTTTGCCAAGCTACACTTTTTAGTTGATGGGAGATACCAACCTGAAAATTGGGATGAAATGACATTAATAAGACGTTGCTGTTGCAATGCTTATTCCGGATGGGGTGTTCTTGCTGCTCCTGCCCCTTTTTGGATACCCAGCTGTGAATAGCTCTGGAAGGACACTTTGTCATTAACTATTGACCAAAATTTCTTTGTCTAGTTGCTTAATATAGCAGCAGAAGGATTGCTAGGTTGTTACCTGCCTTCATAGAAAATAGAATGACTAAAGACAATTGGTATTAAGCAAGTTTAGTCTATTTAGGATTATGGTGACTGCTTTTTATTCTTGGATAAACTTGTAGCAGAGAAGAAATGTAGTAATTCAGGTTTATTAATGGATGAAGGAGCTGAAGTAGGAAAGTATATGGTTTGGGTTTTTTGTTTTTCTAATTTACAGTCAGAAAACTAAATAATTATGCCATTTCTAGGAACTGGCAGTTCAGGACTAAAGGCCTGAGGGCAGAGCAGGTTCAGAACGAAGACTGTATTTTGTTTCTACCTGTAAAATCTTGGTCCCAGCTTATTCTGCAGAATTATCACTGCATACTTGCCTTTACTCTTTCCACAACATAATGGGCATCTTTTGACTGTCAGATTGTCCCACTGAGAAGGTTTCCCCTTGCACAGTCCTGCTTATGCTCAAGGTGTACCAAGTTCTTGCTGTCAGACAGCAAAGTCTTAATTGCATTTTAATTACAACATGTTGAATTTCTTGTTAGCAAGGTAGGATGCAGGAAAGGTTTAGTGTTTCACGATCTTTCCTTCTTGGGAAGAGGAAGAGGAGAGTTTTGGAGACCCTGAAACAGAAGTTTGAAGGACCTTGATTGTGTGTTCTCCTCTGTCTGTGTGCAGTGGAGTCAAGAAATAAGTTTCTTGCATCCAGCCATAGTCCATGTAAGCTTACATAAAGACAGCATTTTCCTTGTATTGTCTGACATGTAATGGTCTTCTGGATTGGATTTCAGTATTAGATATGAAAGGAAATTCTGCAGGTGCATTAGAGCTATTGAGTGTAGCAGCTATTGCACCTCTTCATGGAATAATGGAATAGTTCTTGCTTTCAGCTTCAAACAGCAAACAAGCAGGCTGAAAGGAACCAATTTTGAGAAGAAAATCTGATCAGTTTCTCTGTAGTGACATTGGTATTCATTTTCTGGCTTTATTTTGATTATTTTCCAGAAATAAAAGGTCTGAAATCTGATGTTGAGGTGGTGCATTTTGGGGTTATTTTGCAAACAACAGCAACTGTAGCATTAATTCCTGTAAGCTTAGAAATAAGCCTAGTAAATGATAATGCACTTCACTTTATAACAATCAGGATAAAGGTAGTGATCCCAAGTGTTTCTCATTCCTCCTGAATACTTCCTGCTTAGCAATTCCACTGTGGGACATTTGCATAAATGAAGGAAAAGAACTGCTTATGAACCTGCAATTTGATTATTTTGTATAAACTGTTGTTTCCTCTTCCTTTCTCCTGCTCAGAAGTGCAGTTCAGCTTTTGCCTCAGCGAAGAGACATTTTCCAGGGCACAAGGCCATATGGAAAGTGCAGTTGAAGGTTTTCTGGTTGCTTCACCTGCTGCTTGGACCATGCTTGTGTTGATGAGAGACGTGTCCCAGGCCTTCCCAGGTGATGTGCTGCAGTACTTTGCTGCCACACAGCTGGAATGGGGAGCTCTACAGAGGCTTGGCTGTGTGGTGGAGGCAGGAGGAAGCTGCAAGCCCTCACAGGCACTCTGGGTGTTAGGGGTAGAGAGCAGCTTGTGTTGCTGAAGGTTGGGTGTGTTCAGTGTGTGTGATTTATGTGCAGTGGGGATGCTGTTGCCTGACCCTGGCTGCCTTGGGCCAGAAGGGCCAGGGAGAGGAGCTGGCAGGAACTGGAGCTCTGGAGGCAGCAAGGGCAGCACTTCCAGAGTGGGACTCCAGACTGATCTGTTCAGGTTACTGCACTTTGCCCCTGAATCTGGTCAGAGAAGAGCTTTTAACAGGTGCTTACTGTTGGCTTAGAGGAGTTACCTGTACTCAGGTTTATTTCTCAAAAATGATCACAGTAGGAAATTGATATTGCAAAGTACAGGGGTGCCTGGGATGTCACAGTGCCAAAGGGGTGATATGGCAGCAGAGGATGATCAGTTTGTGTGTTAAAAGCTTCAATGCCTGCATTGTTTAAACTTTAATCAGCCCTCCCTGGAACAGCAAGCATGTGTTTAGAGTAATGTTTAATTTGTAATAAATCTGGAATTAGGGCAGTGTTTTAATGGTAGTCAGCTTGCAATGAAGGGATAGCTGAAACTACAAAGATCATTAAGCATGGCCCATTTATGTTGGGGTGTGTAGTTTTTGGCAATATTAAACTCCATATAACTGCATGTTCATTCTTCTGTCCTCACCAAAGACTCTGACAACTGACAAATAATTGAAACAGTTATTTGAGTAGGGAGAGTTTGGATTATTTAGAATTCATTGCGATCAGTTGCACTGAATGGATCTGTGCTGTTCACAGGTGCACTGGCTCCCATGCAATGTTCTGCTTTTCCAGGTGGAATCTCTTACCTGTAACTGTTCAGCTAACGCACTTCAAGCATGTATGGCATCAGGAGGTTTCCTTGGCCAGCTGGTGAATTACTGTGAGCTTAGAACTGTTACAAGCTCTTCATGGTGCCACAAAACTCTGGTACG
This sequence comes from Phainopepla nitens, assembly GCA_013400175.1. Taxonomy (NCBI): domain Eukaryota; kingdom Metazoa; phylum Chordata; class Aves; order Passeriformes; family Bombycillidae; genus Phainopepla; species Phainopepla nitens. The sequence goes on along the minus strand of VXBQ01016885.1, from coordinate 818,388 downwards.
AAGTGTTCTGGTGAGCACATTTCACATGAGCAGTGAGCGAATGGTTCCAAAGAGCACAGAATTGCAGGAGCTTTAGGGGGTGAGTGCACTTATCAAAGCAGTGGTGCCTTCTGGGGATCATCTTCAAGCACTAATGCCACGTCTTCTGAAATTCTGAAAACTTGAGGTGCTTCCCATGCACAGAGGTCACTGCAGAACATTTGGGAGGGTGTTGAGTGCCATACCTACTGTTATTATTTTTACTGTGAGGTTAGAGTTTTGGTTTCTTTCTTTTTCCTCTCTATCTTTTGCCTCGGTTCAAAGTCACTCTCAAAATTTTTTGTGGTCAGAAATAGAAAGTCTGAGGTACACAAATGAGTTGAAGTTACACAGCTTCAAAGCTCAGTGGTGCCTCATGCTGAGTGTAGCTACAACTTCCTTGTCCTCTGAAAACTTCTACCCCTTTTGTTTGTTGTTTTGAAAGAAGGATAGGACCTTATCCTTCTTGTAAATATTTTTCTCAGCATTAAAATATTATGCCCTTCTTCTGAAAACTCAGTGACTGGGAGTATTTTTGAGTCTCTTTATCTGTTGAAGATTTCTTAAAATACTTGAGCTGTGGGTTTGAATGTGGTCTCTCAATTCTGTGTGCATACAAGGAAGTAGCACTTGATACTAATTTGGAGGAGGACTTGGGCCACACCTTATGAACATCTAAAACCAGCTTTTTATCTTCAGCGAAAGTTATATTTGAAGTAATATGAATGCTATGAAGCCCAAAAAGCACAGTGATTGGAGGGTATAAGCTATGGTGAGAAATGCCTCAGTCTCTCTCCCCCAAAATAATGTATTTAAATTTTAGTTTTATGTTGTAATTGTCTACCAGGGTTTATTTGGATTAACATTTTTGTGCTGGTATTTTATTCATTTGAAAAGCATTCTACAGAAGTGGTTTTCCTGATCAGATTGCACTTATACTTAGTCCTACTTGATTAAAACTTTGTTTCTAGTAGGAGTCGTGTTACCTGATTGGATCACAAATAGGAAAAATTAAAGATAAATCATGTGATGGAAAATTCATGATGGCATTTGCTGACTCTTGAAGGTTGAAGTGCAGTCTGAATTCTATAACAAGATGTAGTTAAGTCTAAAAAAAAAAAGAAAAAAAAATTGTTGCAGCTTGTTTGTTACAGAAGAAAAAAGAAGTGTATGGAGCAGAGTGGCAAAATAAGTGTGAGGATTGAGCAATAGTAAATTGAGTCATGTGGTTACAGCCTGCATCTGGAAGTCTCTTTAGTTCTGCATTTACAAAAGGTTACACAAATTCCATATATCCACTTCTTTTTGGACTGTACAGCTGTAGCTGTGTGACCATAGCGTGTTGAACTTTGAACGAGATGAAATCCAGGAATAGGAGCTGCAAAGAAGGGGCTCCAATTGATGTGCCAGATGGAAGCTCACAAGAGGCAGGGAGCCTGAAAACCTGCCCAGGGCAGCAGCAGCAGCATTGTTTTTATGTCTGAATCAAAACCAGAGTTACTGTTGAGTGTGTAAATGTCCCACCAAAGTGTCAGCGTGTCCTCAATGGCAGCTTTTTTCCACTTGTTTGTGAAATTGGTTTTCATGCTTAAGTTTAATCAGATTTGTCACAAGAATGCTTTAGGTATAATTGTCCTCTAATTTCAACTGAAAATGTGGCCTACAACTAATACTGAAAACCAGTGGAAATACTGCTATGGTGCTCTTAACTGTGTAAGTTAAAAGGAAATATTTTGATTCACTCTAGTTGCCGGAGCGTAGCATTTATTTTCATAAGTTACCTTTTAAAGAATACTTTTTGAATTAAGTATAATGAAATGACAACACTATTAAGCCTTTAAAAATGGAACTGAAGAAATATGCATTTGAAGGGAAGATAGTCCATAATTGTGAAGTTTAGGGGATGATAACTGAAGAATGTGAGGGTGGGTGTTTGGAATGAAAATTTCCCATTAAAAATGGGGAAATAAAGAAATGAGTCTGAACTGTAAATGAAGGTATACTTGTATAGAGGTGGTACAAACCCACAGTCAATATTATCAACATGGCAAAATCCTTGATGAGTTTGAGAAGTTATTTACTACCTCATATTAAGTTACATAAAGCAGCCATGTATCTGTTGGTGAGCCACAGGGGATTGTTTTATATAAGGGTATGAAAGTATTAACACTGACATACTGCAGGGAATCTGCAGCAGGAGAGGTGAAAACTGTCTTAAATCAAGTGGGGGAGGAAGTGTTTGTTCCTTGCACAAATACATTTTAAAACTGCAATGCTCCCAACATCTGCAAAAAATAATTCAGCTGTAGCAAGTGATTACAAAACCATTTAGGATATAGCATTCTACAACTGCTGAGAGGGGGAAGCTTTGAAAGGGAGGACTTCAGGAAGGTGCAGTGTTGGTTTCTGTAAGTGAGAGCTCTGAGTTCTCTAACAGGCTGCAATTTAATTTTCAAAGTCACTGTTCTTTTTGACAGTGTGTGTGGTGGATTTGGGGCTGTTTTGTTTACTTGGTAGTCTTTTGTGATTAGAAGTTGTAAGGCACAGGAAATAGCTTTATAGTTCCTTCCTCCCACAAGTTGTAATTCATTTGTGGCCATCAGGATGTTTTTCTTGGCTTATCTCTTTCTGTGCAGTTTGCCTTGCACATCTGCCACATAAATTATGAAACTGAACTTGAAAAGCTGAAAATGTATTTCAGATCTTACTGTACATAATGAAGATTGTATCGTTGGTCGGAAGGAGCATGACTGCTCCTTGCACAGGAGGTCTGGAATAATACCTGGCATTCATGGACTAAACTGACTGGTGTCATATTTGTAATGGTTCTGAGGAGTGGCTGAAGAATAAAGAATGGTCAAATATCACTAATGTTGTGCTGTTACCTCTCTATAACCTGAGGTATTTCACCAGGCATTTTGGCAGATGGGTCCCCATCTGTTTCTGTGCTCAGTGTGGACTGCTGGCTTCCTCGTTGGTATCCATATGTTTTATCTGTAAGGCTCTAAATCTAAGCTGCATGTTTTATAACAAAAGTGACATTACTGACAGGAGCAAAATGAAAATGCATTAAGTTTGTTACATGTTTTTTGGTTAGTTTGTCTTCCCTCAGCAAGGGGAGAGAGACTGGCTGAGATGGAATACCTGAGTTCACTGAAGGGAAGAGCAGCACCATCTTCATTTGGAAGGCAATTTATGTCTTCTCTGAATAATTGTTAATAGCATTAGGTGCATGGATTCCTGAATATCCATTGTATTGTTTGGGATAACAGGTGGATAAATGATGTCCTCTGTCTGTGAACCAGTCTGCACACTGAGCTCTCTAAGATAACCAGTGACAGAGTGTCATAGGGTGGTGAAATCTTGTCTCAAAATGCATTTTCTGTTTGACTTTGCATTAAAACCTTTCCGTTTCTTGGAACACACATTTGGGCCAGTGATCATGTGAAATCCCTCAGAGCCTGAAGGAAGGGATGCTCACAGAAACAAGTGGAGTTGATGGGTGCTGCCCCTGGTCATGGGGTGCTGCTTGCCCTTGTCCTGGCCTCTGCTGGTTTGAGGGGCAGTGCTGTGCAGATTGGGATCAGTTCTTTTTTAGCTCACCAATTCAAGTGCTCTCTTGAAAGTATTTCATGCCCAGATGGATAAGTATTAAATGATTTTTTTTTTAATTGGCAAAAGTGTTTCTGAAATCTAATTAACAGTTTAGTAGATGCCAAGATTCCTACACCTGGGAGTGGGGGAGATGTATCCTGTACTTGGGCAAGTTGTGTAGTTTTTTTATTTACTGTGTGTTCTCAGTAGTTGAAACCAACTTCTGCATGCAATTTAAAAAAGGATCATTTAATATCAAAGCAACTTCTTTGCATTCTCAGAAAGTTTTCCCTCTATTTCCATCCCTCCTTTACATGAAGCTTTTAATCTAGATACTAAAAATAGTTCTGATGCATGACTCATAGGAGTTGGATGGTGAGATGAGGTGGTGTTCACTCCTCTCTGAGGGCTTCATTTTAAATGTGTGTGTGTCTGTGGGTGGGGGTCTTCTAGAAAAGTGTATTGTGAAAGTATTGCCAGAGCCTGCCTTGTCTCTTCTCCAGATGTTGAATGTTCACTTGCCTCATTATATAGTGCATTCAATCCTTCACTCTTTTAAAAAACAAATACAGCTGCAATCTTAAATGTCTAGAAGCAGCTCGACATTATATTAGTGTCATTTTGTCTTAAGCTGTCAGCCCCTCTACTGGATTTGGGAAATCTGAGCACAAATTGCTGCTGTTGCTTTTGGATAATACTGCTGCAATGTGCACTGTGGATGGTTTGAGCAGGCACCCGTGGTCCCTGTCTTGTCGTAGTGGGTGACTGTGGCTTCCCAGCTGAGGGAGCTGTTGGGAAAATCAGCTGCTGGAAGACAAAGGCGGTGCCAGAGCTGCAGGGCCACAGGCTCAGCCTCCAGGTGTGAGTTACTGCTGCCTTCCTTCAGAGCTTTACCTGAGCTGCCACCGTGCTGGTAACACCCCAGGCCTGAGAGAAAGCACTGCACTTGTCACCTGGTGCCTTTCCATGGAAATGGTGGGATGATTAGGTGGAGATAGGAAAGGTGAATAAATGAACCATGTGCGTGTGTTCTTCTCTATTCAGTTCAAGCAAACTTCCTTGTGCTCTAACTTAATGTTTTCTTACCTATTTTATGCCTTTTATGAACCTTTCTGGTTGGAAAATGCAATCCATTCAGTTTTAGATCGAAGAAGCACCAGCACAGAGCTGTGGAGTTGTTTCCTTGCTGGAGTTTGTCCATGTGGGATGTAAGGACTGTTGCTGTAATGGTCTCCTTTGCTATGGCACCAGTTGAGGTGATGAGTTTTGATTCAGAGTCAGTAACATCTGTTCTGTCATGACCAAATTTAAAGTGTGCTTTGCCTTTATTCACTGTGAAAGTCACAGGAAACACGGAGAAGACTTTTTAAAAATAAGGAAACTACTAACAAAATTACTAAAATAATGAGGTTACACTATTCACTATTGAAAGGATAATGTTAAACATGGTATTCAGAAGATAAAATCATGTTGTGTCTGTTTTGGCACATTAGATAACAAAAGGTTAAAATATTTGCTTCTTGTAAGACTTTGGCACCACACTTCATAGTGCTGTACAGTAACAGAGCTTCTCTTGTCCTCTGTTTATCCAGACCCTGCCTGCTCTAATAGATTAATTTCTTTCTTTAAAAAAAAATCTGTAGTGTTGCTGTTTGTTTGAATAGCATTAATGTTCATACTGGATGTATGGTACATACACATGAGTAAAGCTTGAATTTTTTATTCTTCTGCACTTAGTCCTTAGGCAGATATTTGCTGAGTGGTGTCTCATTGGAAACTGTTAATGGTGGTAAAACGTACGAAGTTTCTCATCTCAGCTTTTAGTATTTTAGTGTTCCCAGTTGTAAAATTAAAAAAAAGGAAAACAGAAGGTGCATAATCCAGTGGTGTCCTTGGAGTAATAGTTAAAGTCATAATATTATGCACATAGGAGTCCCATGTATACATGAGATTGTAATTGGTTTGAAATATATATTGAAAAAAATTAACTGTGTAGCCAGGTTCCTTGTTCCTGCGGCCGGGTCCCTCAGCACAGTGGGCAGCTTCCCAGAGGCTTGAGAAGTGTTTCTAATGAGGCTCACCCCGTCCAATCCAATACCTTTATCATCACTATAAAGAAACTGTTGTAATGTCCCCTCTCTGTGGCTTCGGGTTATTTTAGTTGTCGTAAGATCAGAGTTGGCATTTCACAAATCTCCTGTGGGTCTGGTGCCCAGCGTTGTGCTCCTGTCGGGGTGAGGAGCGGCTCGAATCCTGACCGGGCTTCTAATGGCTGGGCTCTGACTCTCGCCCCAGGGCATGTTCAAGGCTTTTACATTTGTGCAGCGACATTGCCACAGGTCTGTTAGGCTTTCTGATCCCTTAACGTGTTTTTTCAAGTAAGTTCCATTCTGAATGGATGGATAGATATTTATTCTTCTTTCATTACCTTCAGTGTGTAAATACCTCCTTTTCTCACGGTGCTTATTTTTTCGAGTGCAGGTTAGCTGTTGGTTTCTTTATGTTTAAGAAACTGCTGGTATTTGAGCATTAATACAAAATGCTGAGTTTATGTGATGTTTGAAAATCTGCAAATTTGATGTAGAACACTATTCCTTTCCTGATGAATGATTATCTTAGGAATAGTTCTTCTGAAGAACATTGCTCCCAAAATCTGGCCATGAACTGCAAGCTTCCTTTATAAGCTGTGATTTCATGCACTTGAATGTATTGTCAGGGTGCTGAGGGAACAGAACACCACTGACCATGGAAAAAATGTAGAAGATAGAGGAGATGCTGGGGGGCATGAAGTGGAAATATGTGTGATGTTCCTTAGGGAAGACCATGGGCACTGAAGCATTTACCCCTTCTGGTGCTTTATGCTGCATCCAGGGTTCTCATCAAAGTGTTAAATCACATAAACAAAAATTGTTGCATCTTTTCCTTTAGCAGTTTTGCTGGCAATGTATTTAAATCATTGCTGTGAAATTTTATTTGAGGGTTAATTTTAGAGTAGACATTAGCTGAGAAAATACTCTTCCTTTTATATTGCTGACTATATGCAGAGCCTTGTGTCCCCAAATCCATGTTTCCAAAAAGTTTCTGATTCAAGCTGTATGGTGTAGAGAGACTTAGGGTGGGATATTTTTTCAGTGTGGAACCAGCAATGATTGATGGGGATAATTAGTTCAGGCACAACAGAACTAATTGTAATGTTACCAGTTGGAAGCTATTACTAGAAGCAGTACAGTTATAGTTGTGTATAAGTGATTGTAATCTCCTAACAGATAATTGACTTTAGTTAGAGCATTTGAATCTGTAGAGAACACTTTGTGGTTGTGAGCAGTGAAGAATCTTCACTCTGAAACAAACATTTCCATTCAGGATGTAGTGTTTATTTAATTTTTTATTAGCATCTGGGGTGGAAGTACAGTGATTTTACTTAACCAGCATAAAAGTTGTTTTAAAAAGAATTTCTTGGTCTGAAATAGAAAAAAAATTCTTTTTCAGTAATTATTTTGTGGCTATTTTATAGGGAAAAGAAAACTCAGTGATGCTGAAGCACTAATATGTTACTGAGAGCAGAATATACCTCATGTCCATCAGTATTGCCCTTCTGAGCATTACAGCTTGATTCATGTGTTGTATAAAATCAGAAGCCTGAGTAGAGCAGGCAGATACATCTATTGGAGTCTGTTGAAATGAAACACAGGTAGAAGTTTTCTGCAGATACATTTATCACTTACTAGTGGTCATGTGTATTTCTGTGCACACTGTGGGTTATGATCAGTATCTGCTGATGGGGAGGAGGAAGACACGGCTGCTCTCGAAGCCTGCCTGGTTTGTGTGCCATCCCTGAAGTGTTCCTGCAGTCTGTAAGGTTTTCTTTTCATGCAGGCCATCCACAAGCTGCCTTTCATTTCCCTGTTTCAAAGAAAAGTGCTGAGGACCATCTCAGACCTGTAGGATTTTTATCCTCTTCGTGCCTGAAAGTTCAAGTGCTTTCAGACTATTGCAGCTGTAAAGGTTGAAGTGGCAGATACTTGATGAATGTTTTGGCTGTACCTTCCCAGATTTTTATATGAGGAGGTACAGAACTTCTTGTCCCCTCTTGCTGCCTGCTTGTTCTCCCTAATACCAGCTAAACATCATTCTTACCTCAAATTACACAACTGACTTATGTTCAGTACTGCTCTCCCCTCTCGCATCTCTCACCTCTCCTCCTCTTGCTTATTTTTTGGGTTTTTTAGCACACTGTAGGTATGACATCTGGACCCAGGTGATATCTTTATCTCAAATGTACAAATATCAAAATGTAACTTACAACAAAATTTGAAGTTATTTACAATTGACTGAGTTCTTTGAAAAATGCAGACAAAATTCTGGACATAGAAGGATTTCAGGATACGTAGTACAACAATTAATCTGCAGTATGTCATATGATAGTTAATAAAATGCATGCAAAACATTTAAGGTGAAATGTCTTTTTTCTGCTGCAGTTGGAGATAGTCAGGTATTTACAACTATTAAAAAATAATAAAAAGTAAAGCCTCTGACTTTATTAGCAATGTCCATTTATTCACTTAAGAGGAATTTAGTCTCAGACTTGAGCTACCTGTTCAGTGTTGCTGTAAATTGCAGATGCAAACATATGAAGTCGCCAGAAAATTAAAAGCATTTTGCTGACTGTCACAGTGTTGCTTGTTCCAGAGAGATGTGACAGTGCCCTCTCTTGGCTTTTGAAAACAATCTTAGTTTTTGAAAAAAGAACATGATACTCAAATCACTTGTGAGGGATACAATAAAGAGTAAAAAGAATCTGTTGTCATTAATCTGTTTTAATAGGCTCAAATGTAAGACACAGAAGAATGTAACAGTTTGTGATGTTCACGTCAGCCCCTTTGTTGCTGTACAATTATTTTGGATGTAACTTCCAAAATACACTATCCTGCTTAGATCTTTGTCCATGTCAGAAGTTGGTGTGGATGTTCTTGTCACGAGACTCCAGTGGTGCAGGGTCTGTGAAGGATTTGGGTGAATGCAGATGTGCTCTGGCAGGTAGGAGGGGGTTGTGAGCCCTGCCTGAGGAGTTCTCTGGCAGCCCCCAGTGTTGCGGGGCCCTTGTTGGCCGAGCAGCCTGTCCCTGCGGTCCGGCACGATTCCCTGGAAGCTGCCCAGCACAAACCAATCAGAGAGCCCCCCCTGGTGTCGGAAAGTGTCCTCGGATATTAAATTTATATCAATCACAGGAAGTCTTGGCAATCAGGCTAGTCACTTTTTCCCTTCACATCTGGACATAAATTATTTTTTTGCTGCAAAGGTCACAGGAATCATGGGTAGGGCAGGGAATGAGGGCCATAGAAAACATGGGAAAGGAAGAATAAAACTGTATTTCCACCTTTTTAGAAATGGTTATTTTTAAGTGACCTGGAATGATGCCAAACCATACAACAGTGAGGGTTACTTTTTCTCCTTGAAGTTTACATTTGTTGCTGAATTAAATGTGGCTCTAAGATGCTTTGGTTTGGAATGGTTCATTCCATTAGATCTCAGCTTGGCATTTATAAAAGAGCTTTCTCCTAGTTGCTGAGAACAATAACTTTTCTGCAGGAGGGGTTTAGAAGTCGAGCATGTTTCTGTACTTAGAGAGGCTTAACTGCACCTTTTTTCTCTTGGCATTACTTAATTTCCCTTGTTTTCCTTCCGTTTCCCCCTCCCAGCCCCACTGCTGCTTTAGCCACGTGCCCTGAGCTCTTGCATAGCCAATGCTGCCATTTATTTTTGCACACTAAGTTTGCATCTCTTCAGGCATTTTCCATTCTTCAATTCTTTGCTCTAAGAAATTAAGGAAATACTTGATTTTATGCTTCCCCCTCCCAAGTCTCCCTCAAGTCTCTCAAACAAATGCTGAAGGAGGGGTTATAAAAACAAGCAGAACCTTTCCATTCAGTTCCCTGCCTCTCCTTGCTTTGGACAAGGGAACCAGTGTGCTGGAAGCTGCAAATCCTGGAGCTTTGGGGTTGTGTTTTTTCCATACATGTGGGAAATGAAGATGGGATTGGTTTACATTTGTATGTACAGTAAAGAAAATAACAGAAACAGAAGCTTGAGGTGCATTCAGCATAAATGAATTTGTAAAAACTTAATTGCTGTTGTTCCAGACTAGTGCTGTGTTCTTACATGCTTGTTGTAATATAGCTAGGTTCTGTGAGCTTGCTGATTATTTATTCAGTCATGTAGCTTATGCTCTCTTTAGACACAAAGTTGAATAAAATCATACATCAGGATCTGACAGCAGGAATTCTCATGCTGAGAATCAGAGATTAAGTCCAGAAATTTTATTCTGTTTTAACAATTACCTTCTGTGTCCTCTTTCAGACTTAAGGGGATTTCATTCTTGTTTCTGCTGTTTATAACTCCCAGTTCCAAGATCTTTGCTATCCTTTGGCCAAATAAAATTGAGCAGGAGTTGCTTGAATGCTGCTTTGTGCAAACTCCTACATGGACAGAGGGATAACTGTTGGGATGACTATTGAGCATCTTGATTTTTTATTTTTTTTTCTCCTTTAAGGTCATTCAGGTTCAGAAGAGGTTCTTAAGGAGTAAATGCGTTCTCCACATTGCATTATAAATCATTAGATCTTTCCTACAGTTTAATTATTGTCATTGTGGGTTGGTTTGTGTTGAAAGTATTCACATAGTTCTTAGCTTCTGAGTCAGTTATGATGTACTTCGAAGGAAACGTTCAAACTTCTGACATGCTAGGTGTAAATGTGTAGTTTCAGGACACTCCAGCTGTGGAGGGAAAGCAGAGACCACCAGGTCTCCTTTCACTGCTGGTTTCATTGCTGGTGGGAGTCCTGCTGCTCCAGAAGCAGAGAGCAGTTTTCAAACCTTCTCCCTGACTGAGGTTTTAGGGCTGCTCGCTCACCTTAAAAGATGAGGGAAATGATTGTGTTGTCAAACACATCTGGATGCTTTTAGGGGCACAGAGGAGGTTGCTGGGCTCATATGTTACCTGTATTAAAGATTAATTTTAAAAGAAATCATTACTATTTTTATATTAACATCACAGAAAAGATTTTTTTTTTCAAGTAAGGCTTTTCTGTGACCTCTCAGAGACAGCCTGAGCCCCTTGCAGTATTTGCATTGCTGTAATTGTAACTGAGTGCTCTACAGCTTCTCTGTTGCTGGTTTCCCTTAATTTAATTCAAGCTAGGAAACAGACTTTCTAGTGAATCTCATCTGCCTTACTTGAGTCTTCCATGTCATTTTTTTGTTAGTTTTTCGCTAACACCTGTTTGGTACTGATGTTCTGATTTTCTCTTGTAACATCATTTCAAAAAAAATTGCCTCTGATTGAGTTACAAAGCCTCTTGCAAAATAACTCTGTACCATTACAAACCTGTAAGCAAACCACACCCAGCTGCAGAAGCCATCAGCTTTGACTCTAGTGGTTTGGTTTGCTTTTTAATTTGACCCAAAGCCATTTTTACTGGACTGGATCCAGCTGTAATGTAATCCCCAGTTTCTCATCTGTATTCTTGAAGACTAATAGAATAGTAAAACCTTCTTAAAGATAACTTAAATGTGGTGTATAGTGTCCTCAGGGTAACTTGTGCACTAAAGCTGTTTTCTTTCCCACTCTGTAGAGGTATCTCATTAAGTGAGATCTGCACTAGTGTCATTATTAAGTTTTCATGTGTTTCTCAGTTTTGATGCTAATCTTCATGTGTGTGAATTTTTTTTTCCTTTGCAGCACCAATGTGGTTATGAATTATTCAGAAATAGAGTCTAAGGTTCGAGAAGCAACCAATGATGATCCATGGGGACCTTCAGGGCAGCTCATGGGAGAGATTGCCAAGTAAGTGATAATTTGACTCAGTGATGAAGAAAAGAAAGGTACATTTTATATAAGAATGTGGAATTTGATGCTAAATCAACTCTGTGGTATTCAGACTGATAATGCCAAAAAGTTGCTGTGAAGTATTAAGTTTTTTAATGTATAATCTTAGAATGTATTGAAAACTGTCCAACAAAAAACGAAGCTCAGGTATTTTTTAAATTCTTGATTTTTCATTTATGTATCCTCAGAATCCTTTCAATATAGGTGACTTTTTTGGAGTATTTATTTTCAAAATTCTCTTGTAGCTTTTCTGAAAAACAGCAAAGCATCTTGAATTCTTCCTTGAGGGTTTTTTTGTGTGTGTTAAAATCAATTTGGAAGTTGCATGTTTCATCAGTTGCAGTGGTTATTAGGATATTCATATTCAGTATTATTTTCATTACAAATTGTTGAAGGTTCTTTTACTGCCCTAGATTTTTAGAATTACTCATTTCTTTTGTAGTCCTGGGATGTAAACGACTGATCTAGGAGTTAAAACAGGGGCAGCTTTTTCCTTTTAATGTCATCCTGTGTGCCTGGGCTTGGATCACTCCTGCCATCTACTGCCAGCCCCGAGTGCAACAAGCCCTCGTGGCAAAGGCAGCAAACGACATTTCTGTGCTGCTTTTGTTCCCTTCCTTAGGGCTACGTTTATGTACGAGCAGTTTCCAGAGCTCATGAACATGCTGTGGACTCGCATGCTGAAAGACAACAAGAAGAACTGGAGGAGAGTTTATAAGGTGTGTAAGGATCAAGGCTTGGTGCTGGTGCAGTGTCCTGGTGGAGTTCTTGTTTAGATAATCCTACAGCACTTCCTCCTTTAGCAACCCAGAATTTCTTCCCTGTTTTATAATTCTGTTGATGAAGTCAAAGGTGTTTTTAAAATGCTGTATATGAAAAAAACACACAATTTCTGGGTTTAGAAGCAGGTTAAGATGTTACTTAATGAACACAACAGAGCAATTCAGTTTTGGTGTTGTTAGAGGAGCACTCACAGTTTGAATCTACCCAAAGGAGTTGCTACAGAGCTCCATGAGAAGGAGATGTTAAGTCACTGTGCTAGCAGGAAAACATTTTTTGAAGGAATTCGGGAATACCTGAAATAAAATGCAAACTAATCTTAATTTGTAATGCTTTAAAAATTGTAGTTTACCTTTGAGTGGGCCAAATTTCCTTGCAGATCTTACATGACAGTTTTATGTCCTAATTGTGTTTTGGAAGAGATCAGAGTCATTTGCATTTTTCTTGTCTTTGCTACAGAAACTTTTTGCTTCAGATTTTGTTGTGCTGCACTTAAAGTGGCGTTCAGTGTTCACTGAATTATGCAAATATAACCTCCTTTTTTAGAATTGATGTATTAGACTAAGTTATATTTTGTTTTTCTTGATGCCAGGATTGTAGCAAGACACAATTAATTCTAAAGCATGGCTTGTGCTTTTCACAGGTGCTTGATGTTTTGTAGTCATAGTAATTGTTTTCCCTGAAGTACAATAGAAATTAATATTTAATGCTGTCATGAACATAGCTACTTAATGTTATAAAGACTTTTTGGAATTGCTTATCAGATTTGGATTGGTTGAAATAAAATGATAGTTTTAGCTGATAAAGGCACTACTTCAGAGAAAGTGCTTAATTTTTTTCTAGATATAAATCCTCAACATAAAGAACTGAAATTAAAGTATTAGTTAAACTTCATTTGTTTTGTCACTTGTCTAAAATTGTCCTGAAATGCAGTCCGTTGAATCCTGCAGAAGGCTTCTTAAATTCCTGTACAGGTTACCTTTCAGTGAAAGCCATTGGACAATTGTGAACAAAAGAGGCAAAAGAAAATGCTTCATTTCACAGGTTAACTTTTTCTCTTTAATTGCCACTGCTTCATCTTAAAACAAGCAGTAGCTGATAAAGGTAACTACTCACGATTTAGTAGTAGCAAGCTAAAGTTTTAAAAATACCTTTTTGATAGTCTGAAGAGCAAAAGATTCATGTAAGGAAATAATTTTTTCCATGGGACCTATGTAATAAGCACTTATTTAAGAAGGGAAAGTTATTATTTACTAATTTGGGGAGAGGGGGTGAGTTTGGGGTTTTATAAAAAGCAAAAAGGTAGAGTTTTTGTTCATGCAATCATAAGGTGCTTTGTATTTTTATAGTCTTTGCTGCTCCTGGCTTACCTCATAAGGAATGGATCAGAGCGTGTTGTTACAAGTGCCAGAGAACACATTTATGATTTGCGATCCCTGGAAAATTACCACTTTGTAGGTGAGCAATAGAAAAATCTTATAAGCAAATTAAAACAGTAGTTGGAGTTGTCAGTCACCTGAACCAGCTTAGAAGCTTCCCCAGTCTAATTAAAATGTGACTGTTGCCAGTTGTGTGAAGAGTGCAGAATCCAAGACGTGGGGCCCTAGAGTATTAATTAGTGAAGACAAGAACTTGCAGAAAAGACTGGCTAATAACAACAGAACCAACACAACATGAGTGTTGGGGTTTATATTAAAATATGCACTAGAGACTGGTCCCCTGTGGTGTCCGTAAAGGAATAGCTTTAATCATATGGGAAGAAAAGGTTAGAGCTCCAAAACACACACATCTGTTTGAAGCTGGGGTTTTTTCCTCCCACCAAATAATATTTACAGTGCAAAGGCAGCAAGGCCAGTGTGTGTTTTGAATGTGAAAAAGGCTGGAAAGGAGCACATTTAGCTTACAGTACTTCCCAACTGAAAGCAATTTTTCAAAAAATTCATCCTGCCATGGGACTGAGTTCTTCAAATGAAACTTGCAAAAACTGTGCTAAAAAGACTGAGGGAAAAGGGTGATGTTTTGAGGGGTTAAAATTGTTCAAGTGGAGAGTACAAGTTCTGTCTCAGTCTTTGTTAATCTCTCCTGTGTTTAAGTACACCATTCAATACAAAGTCATTTATCTAAATTTTGTGTTAATTGGTCCCTTTTAAACAGATGCAGTGGACCTCATGCAGTAGTCACAAAATCTTTGACCGTTGTGTTTGATTCAAATTTTTTTATCAATTTGATGTTCAGTATTGCTGCCTCTTATTTACTATTTTCCTTTTTTCCTCCCACCTTCCTTCCTTCATCTCTGTCCTGCATTACCTGCACAGATGAGAATGGCAAAGACCAGGGGATAAACATCCGCCAGAAGGTGAAAGAAATGGTGGAGTTTGCTCAAGACGACGACCGGCTCCGGGAGGAGAGGAAGAAAGCAAAGAAGAACAAAGACAAATACATTGGGGTGTCCTCAGACAGTGTTGGAGGGTTCAGATACAGTGAGTACTGGCCTGCCTTGGGCAAGGATTGCCAATCCACTTCTGCTTTCCCAAATAATGCTGTTTGGACCCTTGAAATGCATCTGTGGGCTTTGGGCGTGTTTCCCGGCGTCTGTCAGCTCTGACTTTAGGTACAGACACCAAGGGTGTTTCTCCTTGCTCCCAGTCCCTGCCATAGTGTGCAGCAGGGATCTGAGCTTGCACTGGGGCTTCCAGCTGATGTATCCCAGCATGCCATCCATGCTCCAGCTGCCTGTTTGTGTTTTCTGTGGCCTGGGTAAATCCTTGGCTGTTTTTAGTAAGGGATGAGTACCAGAGTCCCAATGGCACAAGGCTCTGGTTTGTTACAATTGGTGATTTCTTTGAGAGAAGGGTTTGCTCTAAGAGCTCAGTAGTAGCTGTGCAGGCTTAAATTTCACCTGTTTGTGTCTGATGCTATCTGTTTTTTTTACTGTTTTTCTCTGTGAGCCTTCCACTTAGATTTGATCCCTTCTGTTTTGGACAGGTTGCATCTCCATTCTCCCTTTTCCTCATATGCAGAGTAGTTTAAAATTTCCAAGGCAGGATATTTCCTGTTCTATTACTTTGCTTTAGACTTTTGCTACCTGCTTGGAATTGTGATGATTCTCTTTTTAGGAAATACTTATGAGTCACTGTATTTGTTCTTTGAGTACATGTCCCTCTGTTTATTCACTGAGCTTATCTTTGACTTCTCTATGCAGAGTCGTGATATATCCTTGTAGGCTGGGTAGAGTCATTTCTCCATGTGCTCTTTAGGTATCATTCAGGTTTTTTAATTTAAAGGACTAGTTTCTGTGTCTTATATTTAATTTTTGTTGTAAAAGGGTTTGAATTATTCCTTCATTTGTTAAGTAAAGATTTTAAAAAAAGTCCTTCTAGCAGCACAAAACAAACCCTTTCCCAGGTGAGATTTCTAATCAAAAAGATTCTAGTTATTTAAATACAAAATGCTTGTATTAAGATTTCTCATTAGTTTATTTTGTCCTGAAAATACTGAGCTCCTAGCTGGTGTCTGTTTTAATTTTAAAATTCCTATTGCACAGGAAAACCCCTCTAAAGGAATCTGCATTAAAATGCTTGAGAGCCTGACATAAACTGAAATGAGGCCATTTTATTCTCCTGCAAAATTTAACAGCAGTACATTTCTGAGCAGTGTCTGCTTTTCCAGTGATAAAGATCTCACTGAGTATCTCATGGATCTGTAGCAGGTTCTCTGCTGGAAAAGTTTTATGGACCTAAAGAAATATCATTGGAGAACTTTACTAAGATAATACACCCTATATGATATGAAGTTATCAGACAGGTATAATTCAAATTTTGCACCTTGTAGTGCTGGAATCTTAATTTTCTTTTTATTAAAATGGCTTAGTTGAATACACCTTGAACATCACAATAGCTGCAATATCATCTATATGTAACTTGAAGCAGGGATTATTTCCCTGTCCTTTTTCTGCTACTCAGTTTTACTCAGCCTAAGTAAAAAAAAAAATCACTATTGTTTCACATTTTTAAAAGATGTACAAAAAATGGCTTGTTCCATGTGTATGACAGCCTAGAATATAAAATGTTTGCCTATAGATGTTGTCTAGAAGCTGAGCTGGTTTGGTTTGCTTTATACAGCTATATATTGAGCAGAAGATCTGATACAAGATCACAATACAAGTTCAAGTATGCAATGCTTCTGATAGTCAAGTCTTTGTTAAAATGTTGGTTTTTTGCATTTGAATTAAACTCAAGTTGGCTCTGTGTGTGTATAAATAAACAAGACTTTAGTGTTTTAGACTTCCTTGATGGGATTGTGCAACAAATGTGCTTATTTCAAGTAAGACTGGCAGCTGTTTGTAATCTAAAATACCAGTTTGGAGGTCTGGAATACTAAATTAGAAGAAAAAGTTTTTGATTTCATTGTAAAAATGCTCAGGAAAGATGTTCAAGGTATTCAGTGGCCCCTGAAAAGGTGAGTTGCTTTACTGCCTTTTCTTTTTTCATCTCTGTTGGAAAATTTTTAAAACTTTTTTTTTTCAATTGCTAAGTGTGAAAAATGAGAACTTATCGTGCACATTCCTTGAGTCTTTTGGTATATTGATGTCAGTGTATAAAACCCCCAGTGATCACACAGCTCAGGCAGGAATGGAATATCCTGCACTGAGGGGCTGTTGCAGAAGCGCCAGGCGCCCTTCGTGATCAGCTGCTTCTGCAGCCAGGGCTGCCTGTGCCTCCAGCAGAGCCCCACAGCCCCCTCTTGTGCTGGGCACTCAGCTTGTGTCATTGTCACCAACAGAGGTCTTTGGGTCTTCATTCCTGCCCCTTAGTGATGGCATTCCCTGCTGTGCTGCTGGAACAGAGGTGGCTCAGCACTGAGGGAGCTTCCGTTTGCTCTGTGAGCTTGCACAGCTCATGCAGGGCAGGGGGCTCCAGGGGGATTCCAGGAAGACCACCTGCATTTTTTTGGTACCTTTAATTGTTCTTGTCTTTGTCTTACCAGGTGAAAGGTATGATCCTGAGCCCAAGTCCAAGTGGGACGAAGAATGGGATAAGAAGTCAACTTTTCCTTTCAGTGATAAGCTAGGGGAGCTCAGTGACAAGATCGGCAGCACCATCGATGACACCATCAGCAAGTTCCGAAGGAAAGATAGAGAGGACTCTCCAGAGAGGTGCAGGTACTGGAGCTGTTTTAACCTGAATTTATCTGTGAGATTGCTCTCAGGAGGCAGTTTGACATTGCTGGGTATGAGTTACAGTCCTCTGCCATTCTTTTTGTCCTTAGGGGGAGGCATGTTTGGGTTCAGTACCTGCTTCCTGGGCTTCTGCAGGTCCCCCTGGCCTGGGGGAGCAGTGAGCCTCTGGCAGTAGTTAACTGCTCTTGGCTGCCTTCCATTGCTGCCCCAGCTGCTGGCAAAGCAGGGAATTGGGCTGAAATATCCCAAGCTTTTCCTTGTCTCAGCAATTCAGTCCTCATGTGCCAGTGTACTGAAGGCTGCCACTTAATGCTGCACACGCTCTGAATGCTGGAGTGCCAAGGAGGAAAATTGGAATTGCTTTGACACAGTGCTGCTTCCCTGAGCTGGTCTCAGGAAGAGCAGCCTGCAGGTGATTTCTTAAAATAAAAAAAGTCAATTTTATTTGAGGCTTTTCAAGAAAATTCTCGTATTTTACATCTGGTCATTAAATTTCTTCAGTAAGGAGGAAAATCTACCCTGCTTTGGCTACAGAAAGAACTCCACATCTGTCACACTTCAACAGGTGCATTGAATTTAATTATCTGGAGATCAAGTTTGTACTTAACAGAATCTGAAATTGCTGTAGAGAAAGTGTTCAAGTATATTGAAATGATTCCCTTTTGGGGAACAACTGGAAATTCCAATTTGCACAGAGATTTGATTAATATCTTTTTACAATAATATCTTTAGATAGTCACACCTGTATAGGAACATAAAAATACACATGCATACATCTGTGTGATGCAAAACTAAAGCAATTTTGCACAGAAACAAAAAGTAATAATAATGGCAGAATTTCTGGGGGAAAGCCCATGTGGTCTTCTTGCTGGGGCATTAATAAATCATAAAACTGGTATTCTTTGCACACATCAGGGTTCCCTCTTAGAACTTAATATCAATGGACTACAAAGGGAAGGGATCAGAAGAAAAGTAAACAATTTCACACGTAACAATGGTACATTTCTGTGTGCATTTCTGTACTTACCTTTCAAAAGCAGCTTGTCCCATGATGTCTGCAGACCTCACCAGCCACGTTTCACAAAGGGGCTGTACAGTAAACAATTGGTTTTTTTAAAATCTTACTTTCTTTGTTTTATTTCTGAATGGCCTCTTACTTCTGCTGGATAAAGTCTTGTATTTTTCAGTGGTGTAGACAGTCCTTTCTGAAATCTAATCTTTAGCAAAAGCAGCTTATTTTGATGACTTCTCCACTGTACATCTCTACCCCAAGTTACACTACTCTTTTTCTCTGGCTAATATTGCATTTTTCATTTTTGCTTTGCTCTTATAATCATAATTTTTCTCCTATTTTTTGGTCTGTGTCAGGTGGGATATTTGTCTCTAAATTTTTAAAAAAGTGATGAACTTGAGATTTGGAATAAAGGAGGAATTTTTGGGACATACATGAGCAGAGACAGTTTGGTGCTTGCAGGTTATTCTGCTGTAAGAAGGAATCCAGGCTGCAGCATTTCAGCTTCTCTAACATTGCTTCAAATCCCAGCCTGGAATTTCTTTTTCTCTTCTCTTGTCGTGGGGATCAAATATCATGAAAGGGATTTTATCCAGGGGTTTGAATGAAGAGATTGTTTCTACAGAAGCTATCAGAGGATCTGAGAAGATTGAACTGAAGGTTATAGAATGTGTGTATTTATTCTTAAAGATACTGTAAATACATGCCTTAGTGCATGCTCTATTAGCAAAATACTATATTTAAATATTAAAACTGAAGGTGGCATGAAATTTTAATTATCATATAACTTAGGCTCAAAATAACATTCTTTTGTAAATGCCTCATGAAATCTCTGCATTTGTGTTTTCACACTTCAGCAATTTTTTTGTAGAAAAAGGTGCCAAAAATGTACTGGCTTATTTGTAGCCTGCTGCCATATAATAACAATTAAGTTGCCATTTCACTTGGAAAAGTGACTAAATGGTGATACTCACTCAGCTGGCAAATGTGCCGTTATGTTCTATTGTTTCTGTCTTAATAACTTTATAAACCATTATTGCTGGAGTACTGTAAAGCCAATAAAAGCCTTGAAGCACAAAGAATAAATGTGTCTTACAGCTCTTACCTGTGGCCAATAAAATTTGGAAGCCATGGTCTTTACCAGAAGAACTTGGCCAAACTTGTGGATTTCTGACTTCACTTGCAAAGCCAGGGGTTTGCACAGATGGAAGAAAATGTTTGAAGGAAATAAGAACTTTACCAGAGAGCTAAATGATACAAAATGTTGATTTTGTAGATTTCAGTGCAACTGCTTTACACAGTGAGCTTTGGAGAAGCCAAGTCTGCTACTTTTTTTTTTCTTTTTAATTTAGACAAAAATTCTCACAGTGTTATGGGGGAAATGGATTCTTTTTTCCAGTAATATATCCCTGTGCAAGTAGTGAAAAACAAAAGCCATACCCCATGGGCTGGGAAAGCCTCTGTTTTCTTTCTTAGTGCTTCTTAGTTCTTAGGTGAATAAACCTGTCCTGAGTCCAGCACTGCACACTGAAATTCTTGTTTCTGAATTACCTGCAGACACACAGAGGGGGTTCTGAAACACTGCATTATTCCTAAAACTCTGTTAATCCTTGTTTCTCCAGTGCTCAGAAAGGTTGATGCAGGTAACTGAATAGAAAGGAAGCAAAGCTTCCAGTACTCCTCTGAAAGGAGGCAACAGCCATGCTTAAAGACAACTTTAGATAAAGGATGACTTTTATATTAGGCTGTAATTTAGATATACTTAAAGTCTCAGTAAACTGTTTGTTTTCTTAAAGGTTGTTAAAAAAAACCCTCACTACAAAAAACTTAAGGCAAAGAAAAAAAACATGTGTCCATACTTTGATTTCTCAAAGTTGTAATTATATACTTTCTTTGCAGAAGTTTTTTAATTATTTGGTACATTGCTATAATTTTCTTTTTAAGTTCTCTGTGCAATTCTCAGATGAAGCACTGCAATTTTACTGAGCATAGTAAACACACTTAGAGTGAACATTAATCTGTAATTTTTTTTTTGTTAATGTGACCGTTAAAGAAAAATAAAAAGTGGATCTCCTGAGAGAGTTTGGAAGCAGTACAAGTTGTCATAGAAAATTGAGTCTTGTAATATTTATTCTCCTTTCTGGCATATATGTTTAATTTCTTTCCTCGGAGCCTTTAGTCATTTATTTTGCTGTATATCACCAAAGACTGACTTTTTCCATTCTTGCAGTAGTAAGATTGATACAGAGCTGCTATGGATCAGTCAGAGTTTGCTTGTCACTTGTTTCCTCAGCCACAGAACATCCTTGGGCTCTGTAGTGTGGACAAGAAATGCATTGCAGGTATTAAATACAATACATGGAGAGACTGAGCCTTAGTTGTGTTGTCCTGGTCTTGGATGCTCCCAGCAGCATCCTCCACCCTCCTCCAGGGCTTTTGGGGTGGCTGCCCTGTGTACACCATGAAGATGTGCAGATTCCTCTGCTCTGGGGGCTCCTCTTAAAATCCTGATGTCACAAATGCAAGTGTGGCTGTGGGGGTTTGTGCACACAGAGGGGCAGCAGAGATGTGCTCACACAGCAGGGTTGGAGTGCTTTGGAAGAATAAAGTTAAGTGATGGCATTTGAGCACCCTCAGCTGTGAAAGGCTGCCTCAAGCCAGTGCCAGGAGCTGCTGGTTGGTCAGCAGCTGTGAAATTTATCTTTTTAACAGGAAAAGAATTGCAGAAGGGAGTGAACATTTGTGTTGAGTGATGTTACTGAGCTGAGCCATCCCCAGTGGTGAGCAGGTAACAGGCACAGAGGAAATGGCACATGCAGCGTGTTCCCAAAAAGCCACCATTGTTAGCAGAGAACAAAGGCTCCCCCCCAGAGTATATTGCAGTTACTGTCACATTCCCTCTGACAAAGGGACAGCCTTTCTTAAATTTTTCAGTTTTAGTATTCTAATGCATTATTAAAATATAAAAACCTTCCACTTTCAACTGTGTTGCTAAGGGAATTACAGTTTCAAAATACATTCCAATGTATTTAAGCTTTCTCTACAGCAATTTTCCCTGTTGTGTACAAATCCTGATGATAACAGGCAGCATGACCGGTGGTGGGGGCCAATTACTTTCTTTGTGAAAGACTTAAAATACAAAAGTAGAAAATGTAACAAATGAATCAAATAGTGTGCAGCAAGATCTGAAAAGTTTTTGCCTGAAAGGGTGATATTTTTATTCTTTTTCATTTTGAGAACAACTATGCATGCTCTGATAATGGTAGCATTGCATTGCATAATTCTGTAAACATTCTGTGCCCACAAACATCTTAAAGAATATGAGAGCCTGTTTCCTTGGAAAAGGAAATGAGCTGAAATACAAATGGAGTTGTTCAAACCTGAAAGACAGTATAGAATGTGGTTCATTGCTTTCTGTCTCTCAGTGTAAGTACTAAGCACACCTGCCAACTTCACTTTCTGTTGCTGAAGTGTTACATAATGTGTGGGGGAGTTCCTGTCAGAAGGTAATTCAATGTACTGGGTTTAAACACTGATTTCCTATTATCCTCTGTCGTGGACTTGCAGTTCGTGTTTAACAAAATAACCTGCTTTCCTCCACTGCTTCTGCACAACAGGTGCAGTGCTCTATGGTGGGATGTGTTATGTAAGGGTGAAACAGTTCCTCTCTCAAATGTAGAAAAAAGCAGCATTTTTATCATGGACTGTTGCTACAAGAAACTGCAGTAACCAAAACTCTCGTAGCTAAAGCCAGACGTCCCCTCAAGGAACTGGGAAGGCCATCACGAGTGCTGTGCTATCACTTTTGTTTTTCTAGTGACAGTGATGAGGAAAAATCAAGAAGAGGCAAATCTCCCAAAGCTGAGTTTAAAGATGAAGAGGAGACGGTGACAACAAAACACATTCATATTGCACAAGCTACAGAAATCACCACCATCAGACAGAAACGCTCAGCAAATCCCTCCAAAACCATTGACTTGGGAGCAGCAGCTCATTACACAGGGGATAAAGCAAGTCCAGAGCAGAACTCTGCTGCTCATCCTGCACAGCCTACAACAAAGGTGAGACAGCAGGACAGCACATCATTTTGGAAGCTTTTCTTCTATCCTCTAAGACAGTTTGTGATTTAGGATAGGTTTTGTGATGCAGCCTTCAAGGGTTTGTTTTAATCAAAAATGTTCAGTTGGAATTTTCACAGTCTGTGGAACAGTGCAATTGTAATTAATTGCGATTGCTTTAAGGTGTAGAGTTTTTAAAATACAGTCATTAGCATGTTTTGCTCTCTTCAGGACAGCAAAGAGAATTTTGGCATGAAGTGTTAAAGATTCTATGAAGCTCCACACTTACTGAAAACTTACCAATTTTTCAGTTATAAAAACTATGAGCCTTTAGCTTTTCAGTATTTGATTTCACATATAGCCACATGATTGTTGGCTTTAAAGACAAATCTGTTATCTCTTCAAAGCGAAAGCAAACAAAAATCCTTCAAAACCCCAGAAAACTTAATGTCATTTGATTAATGACATCATGGGTTGAGATCTGGTGTGATTTCTTCTCCAGGCTGCTGTCCCCTCTGGCAGCAAGTCCTCTAACGACCTGGTGGACCTGTTGTTTGATGGAGCCAGCCAGCCAGCTTCCACAGGTAGGTTTGGGGTCTGCTCTACTTCTGAGGAGAAGCTTGTTTGTTGCTAGAATAAAGTAGATAAATTGAGAAATGAATACTTGAAAAAATGTAAAACTGCCTAGAAAGCACCCTTTGTAGTAAGGTACTGTGTGTGCTATTGCATGGGACTAATAAATGTTAGGAGCACAGAGACTAACTGCTAGATCAGTCTGTCAGAAACTGTGTGTGTAATGCAGTTATTTATAATTAACTCTAAAAGCAAGTGCAATCCATTCATATTCAAGCATTTCTCATAGTGCACTTTGAAGGCTGGGCAGGTGGAGATGGATAATCTTCATGGAAGGTTTCATCTGAGGTGTGTGGCAAACTTTCTTCTTTGTCTTATTTTCTCTTGGCACTTGGTTGGTCCAGACCCTAGAACCAAAAAGAAATTGCTACCCAGAAATGAAATTACTCATTTTAAAACACATCCTTTACTCTCTAAATGTGAAGCAAATCTGTTAATCTTCACATGGACTGACCCTTATGCTCCCAAAATGCAGATTCTTTTTAGGAGTGTGTTAAATTTCAGTGCATTCCTATGGGATTGGTAGGAGTTCAGAGGATTAGTGCTTTGCTTTTCAAAACCTAAGACTTGACATTTAGATTTGTTATTGTGCTTATAGCTTCCTGGTGTCAATGGGTTTGTGGTGGCATGGAGTAGAAAAAGAACTTCTGTGCACTTGTGGTCTGATGGCACACCTGGGAGAAAGTGACCTGTACCATGAGACTACTTTGGGTAGCAAATAAATGTGAGCATTTCCTAGAGAGAAACCTTCCAGAGACCTTTCCCTTGCAAGTGAGGAGCATCCCCTGATGGACAGGAGCGTGCTGCCTCTGCACAGGGGGTGAAATGACAGAGGCTGCCCCGGGAGGGGCAGGTCAGAGTGCCTGGTGTGGCTGCAGTCAGGCGTCTGAGGACTGCTCTTGCTCACCCCTGAGTGAAGCTGCAGCACTGCTGGGGTGTTGTGGGGTCACTCCAGGGGTTTGATTGTCCTGTGTGACCAGTGCCTGACCATTCTGTGTCACTGATTGCTTTCATCACTAGCCTACCTCCATCGGTGTTTAACACACTGTAAAGTACAGCAAAACTCCACTGCAGGGGAGGGAAGCTGTCATGGTAAAGTATCATGGTTTAGTATCAGATGTCTGTCTTAATCTTTTCTTTCTTATTCTGAGTAGATCTTTAAAACTTTGCTCACTTTTATTTTTAGGAAAGTAGACAGTGTTTCATTTCTGTTCTGAAACAAGTCAATTCCTAGAGATTTATAAATAGAAGTCACTTCATATGTCTATTTTTATGTACAAATATGTAAATTTAAGAAACAACTTCATTTTGTTTAATTTCCTGGTTTTTTTATTTCATTTTCAAAGGTGTCCATTGTACACCAGAGTTACCACAGTTCCATGAAAGTTTAAGATACTGAATTTTTTTCTGTCTAATTCTTATGGCAGAAGAGATTGGAACCTTTTTTGTATTATATACAGTGTGTATGTTTTTATTTTTATAAAAATAAAATCTCATTGAGAATAGATGTTTCCACTTCAAAATGAACCTGCCCATATTTCAAACAGAACTATGACAGCTTCTATATTACAGTGTATTTAAATCTTCCATCAGTTTGGCTCATTGCTGTAGTCAGCCTTTTTTCTTTTTTTTTTTCATCTTTTTTTCTCCTTTTTCCAAAGCAGCATTTAGAAATGGTGCTGAGAAGAGGCACGTTACCAGCTGGTCCTGCTGAATAACCTCTGCTGACCCGAGCAGGCAGATGGGAAGGGTTCATCTGTAGTGACAGATCTCGTGTGGGGATCTTTGAGGCTTGCTCACGTTGGGAAGATGAGCACTGTCCTTCAGGTGCAGGTCACTTGTTCTGACCACTGCTCCTTGCAGCACAGGCTGTGGGAACGTGCCCAGAGCCAGGCAAGGCAGAGGGAAAGGGTCAAATGCAGCCTTTGATGTGTCCTGTGAAGGGACTGGCAGGGAAGTGATGTGAACTCAGGGAACTTTGGCTTTGCTTATCTGTGTATTTTCAGGTGCAGAGATGTGACAGGGTTGGTCAGGCTCAGTGTTACTCTTCACTGGGGCAATACAGTTTGGATGTGAGGGGGTGTGTGGTTGCCATAAAAGAGAAGATGTAAAATCCCTGGTTAGACCTGCTGGGTGGATTTTTTGGTGTTACTGGGCTGAGGTTCCTTAACCTTTCTTTAGAGAGTTACTGCATCCAGCTTAATCTCTGTCATTCTCTTTGAAGGCAAGAGATGGGGAGGAAAAGTTAAACTTGACTGTAGATGTTAAGGGGTTATTTTGGGTTTGAACCTAGTTCTGCTTTTGAAATTAAATTAATCCCTAGGCACTGTCAGGCAGCCCAAAGATAATGGGTGTAGCAGGGAGCATTGATTTTTATTTTTTCCTTCGAGCGTGTGGTCAGGAGTGTGTCATCTGTGTTGCTCATTCAGCTTATAAACTCTGAAACCATTAACCTGTTCTGAACTCTGTAAGCACATAGGTGGGGAAAGTTTACTTGAAAATGTTCATTGCAGTAGACAGGGTAAACAGGATCAGATCAGGTTTTGAGTTTGATATTTCACTGTCTCTTTTTCATTCTCCGTGTCGGAATGAAACTTGTGTATAAACACACATGAAATTCTTATTAGATCACTTCAGAATTTGTGTTGAAGAAATTTTTTAACTTGGTATGAAGTTATTTCCCTCTTGAAAAGGTGTTGAAAGAGTTTCTGTAGTGCTGTGTCTGAGGATTCAGGCACCATCCTTGCACTGTGTACTGGTGTTTTGTGTCCTGCACTGCACGCTCAGCAAGGAGACATTTCCCCTTGGAAGAGCAGTCGCCTTCCTGGCAGTATCTACAGTAAAATAACATTAAAAAGAAATACAAGTACACATGTATTAGGAAATGAATGGCTCCTTTTATTACTGCTGGCCATTTATTAAAAAGGAGATGGTTCTGGTTTAATTAACCCAGTTGAGAGTAGCAGATGGGGCAGAATGTCTTGCAGCGATAAGACAATTCCGAAATGGCACCAGATGTTGGGAGCTGTCCCTGGTGGTGTTTGAGTGCAGCACAGATGTTCCAGTCCCACCTGGCTGCCTCCTAAGCACTGCAGGCTAAGCAGCTGTGATGTAACCTATATAATGTACTCAGAACACTAAAAGCAAAATAATTGAACTGCTGCAGCTTCTTCTGAGGGTGGGGCTGCTTGGAGGTGAAATCTTTGAGGACAAACAAATAAGGTCAACTTCTTGGCTCCTCTGGTCAGTGGAATCCCTGCTTAAAAGCAGAACCAACCATAACTAGGTGATTTTCGTAACTTTTCTGAGTTTATTTTAAAAATCAGCTTTACAATATGGTTCTTGAATCTTCTGCTTTTATACCTTGGCCATATCTTTTCAGTTAAAAATTGTTACTGTGCTGTATTCAGAAGTTAATAATTTATATGCTGTATTCAAATGTCTGGTTGGAAAACTTAATGTTCTTGCCGTAGAAGGGAAGCAAACTTATAAAAAAATGAACACAAATGCAAGCTCTGTCCCTGAAATCCTAATTCAAGATCATTGCAGAGTCATTCATGCTTTAAGTAACACAAAAACTAAATATAAGGTGACATGTAATTTTTCATAGGAAGCATAATAAATTAACTTTTATACAATAAGAATGTATGGCTTTTTTATATAATGCTTCCAAATTTTTAATTTTACAAAATGCCAAACTGGTAGCGTCACTCCCTAGTTAAAAACTTGTTAATCTTTGTAATATCTTTGAATTTATTTTTAGGGGTGACAAAAACTTTCATGCTTTAGTTCTTCCCATGGAAAACAAAACTGCAAGATCTGCAAGGCAGTTGGAAATAATCCAGTTTATTGTTGCTCAGGCTTGTATAAACATAGTGTGGGATTGAACAGGGAAAGAGAGCTGACTTAGGGAGCAGAATCAATAAATCCATCGTGTCAAGTACAGAACAGCTTTTCTTCATAAATCCCACGTGCAGTCACTGCAGTGGATCTTTGCACAGTCCTGTAACAGCTCCTGCCTTGCCTGTGTTCCTAGGTGGATCCAGTGACCCGTTTGGAGGATTTGCTGATTTTAGTTCACCTGCTGCCTCAGCGAGTTTCCCATCCTCACAAGGTAGGATTGATTTAGGGGTTGCAGTGCTGCAGAAGGGTGGAAGGAGGGCAGGAGGTGCCATGTGGCATTATTGAAAGTCCCTTCCCTTTCCAGGGTAAACTGTGTGTGTGTAACTGGACCACAAGTGCTCTGGGAGGAAGGAAGATGCAGCCTGGCTCAGTGCATGTGCAGACATTTTACCTGCAGACAGACAAGCTTATCAGGAGACATGGCCACCATCTGAAAAGGTTTCCCTTAAAATTGGACTGGAAATCAATAAAATATGCTTGGAAACCACCTAAAGTGATCCATTTTCCTTTGGTGGAATATTTGTGGAATCCTGCAGGGCTGCAGACAGCCCTGGAGTGGGGAGAGCTGGCTGGCTGACCTTTGTGAAGTTCATTTGAGCAGGAGTGTTTTCTGTGACAGGGGTTCTCAGCCAGGGTGTGGGATCAAGTACAAAATGAGAAAAGATCAGCACAGAGACTGAGCAGCAAATCTACCTGGGAGCCAAGACAGCTTTTAGTGAGCATGTCCACATCTCCTCCTTCATTTTGCTGTGTTGGGAAGGCTCTACTGGGCCTGGGTTAGTTAATAGACCTTCAGTTTACTTGGTAGGAAAGAACTGTTCTGGCTTTTTACAGGCTTTCACAGTCAAACCCAAGTTGTTTTGCAAACACAAAGCTGCCTACTATGCAAATAACTCCTGTGTTAATACCGTCTAAATTGATACAATCCTTTATCTGCATTAACATGATTAATCTATTCCAATCACCATTATGCAAGGGACAAGGAGTCCTGTGAAATGATTAATCATTCCTGAACAGTGTAAGCCCCTCTAGAAATCCTTTCCTTCTTGATTAATCATCTTTGAAGTCCTACTGAAGGGGCAAAACCTTCTCCCTTTTACCCCCACTTCCATTATTGGTGCTCAGTGCACAGGTCTGAACATAGAAGGAGCACACTCAGCATTTACTTATCTATCAAGAATATTTAAAGTAGGTTTTAATTTTTAATATGTAATACTAATTGAAACATTCTAATATGTGCCTCTTTGTGAGGAAGATCAAAGCAAATGTTCTAGTAAGGCCCTGAGCTAATGAATATTAGCCCACTTCATGCACTGAAGTTGTTGGCAATACTTGGATTTTGTGAACAAATTTACTCTTCTGCTATTCTTTAAATTGTAATGTGTTGGTAAAGAGAGATGACTAAAGGTTGAAGGTGTATGTTGATAAATATTTACACAAAGTGTTAAAGACTGTTACCCATGAGTGGGTGGAATACATTATGGAGGCAGCCATTGCATAGGGCAGGAAATAGAAACTGGCACTGGATTCATCTGCCCCAGCTCTGTGTGTTTGAGTCTTTGTTCAGCCAGCTAAAGAAGTCCAAGAGATGATTTAATTGTTCACCAGCACTCAGAGTTCATTTCCTGTGGCAGCGCTGTTGTTTGTGATGTAGCTGAAGTACCAAAAGTGAGAGAATCAAAGAGCTGAGCTGGCCAGTGGCCCAAGCTCAGAGTGTGATTCAGTGTGTAGCCTGGGAGCTGCTCACATGGTGTGTGTTTATGTTCAGCATCTTCTGCAAATGCTGTTTTAAGCTTTTCTTCCCCCATCACTGCTGCAAATCAACACTTTCCCCGTTAATAGGGAAACACGTGTTTTGGGGGAGGGAACATCTCCTCCTGTTAGACTGCAAGGTTTGACACGCTCTCAGTTCACTGGTTTGTGTCACAACATCTGTGATGCTGAAGAGGTGCCCTTGCAGGTGTCCACAAGCAGCTTGTGCTGTTGGCTCTGCCTTCACAGAGAAATACAGAGAGCTCCGAGTTCTGTGTTCTGATTTAAACACTTGTCTCCAAAAAACCCCTCTATTCAAATGGAACAGGGTTTAAGTCATGAACTGCAAGAGTTCAGCAAAGCTGCTGCAGAGAGAAATGATTGATCCAAGATTGAATTTCTGCTTCAAATCAAGGCATTTAGTTCAGGAATCGAATTTAAAAAACCTGATGTGTTTTACATGAGTACTTCATGGATAGGAAGTGCTTATTCCTTATCACCTCAAATAAGCTTTCCCTGGCAGCCTGCTCTTAAAGTTCTGGGTTTTATTCCCCTCAGCATGGTTTTATACAAAAAGCTACACTTGCATACAACCAAATTTGGATAGAGTTGTCTTTATCATGATGGAATTTGCTTGTTCCTGACAGCGGCTCTCTCTGCAAATACCAGAATGTCAAGATAAAAAGTTGATAAATATTCTCAGTGTTCTCAGTGTTGTTCTGACTGTAGTCTCCAGTTTACCCCAAGTTATCTTCCAGTTGTACTTCAGCTGAGGCAAACCTGTCCCTGCTTGCCTGGCATCCACAGGTGACATCTTATCAAACATCTACTTTCTGTGTACGGGTGTTTCATATTTCCTTTCGTACCTTGTTAAAATTGTTGGAATATTCATGAGAAGGAATGATGTCCAGATGGAGGTTCTACCTGCAGATGTTAATCTGGACGGACACAGATCAGCTCTCATTTGTTTCAGTTCATGGAATATGGCATTTGCTCAGTCCTTTCTCTAAGTCTTGTCTTTCTTCTCTGTCTTCCTTCCTCCCACACTGTTGCCTTTCCTTCAGGTACAACAACAAGTGGAAATGGAGACTTTGGTGACTGGAGTGCCTTCAACCAAGCTTCCCCCTGTGCCAGTGCTTCGTCGGGAGAGCTGTTCAGCAGCACGGCACAGCAGCCAGCCCTAGAGCTCTTCAGTGGCTCACAGCCAGCCCCAGGCCAGCCTCCAGCTGCTTCCAATTCTATGGATCTCTTTGATTTGATGGGACCCTCTCAGACAACCATGACCTCCTCACAAAGCATGAATTTCTCCATGATGAGTTCCAATTCTGTGGGCGTCAGTTTACCCATGTCCAGGTCACAGGTATGCTGCTGTTGCTACAGTTTGCTAATGACCTTCTTCTCCTTAATCTCAGCTTTGAAAATGAGTCCATTCCTCTCCTGGAATGCAGTAGACCTGCTCACTCAGATGTGACCAGCATTTTGTCAAAAATGTTTCAATTGCCTCCTAAACAGAAAAGTCTCTTCTTGAAGATGGGCTTCATTGCTCTAGGAAGTGTAGCTGCATTTTTGGAGCAGTTGAGGTTGGTAGTGTAAAGCCATTCTCCATTCTAACAGAGTGTTACGCGTTTCCAGCCTCAAGTAGGTGGAGGTGAGGACTGGTCTGTTCTCTAACAGACAGAAGTGCCTGCTGCAGTAGAGAGTGACTTGGAAACTGTAATGGATCAGCTTGGTATTAGGAGGAAAGAATCAGCATGTTTGAGTTCAGAACATGGCTGCTCCTGGTCACTGTCACTGCACGTTGATGTGGGACTTGACCTCTGCTTACAAACACTCTTCTAATCTAACTGTGGAACAGCACCTGGCAGCCCTGCTTTGGAAGAGGAAAGTTCATGGCTTCGTGGGTTTTTATTATCTTCTGTGGAAAACTAAATGCTTGTTTAGTCGTGTTTCCTACCAGTAAATTGTTTCAAGTGAATCCCAACAAACTTTTCTTTTATAGCCTCTGCAAAGTGTGAACCCAATGATGCCGAAGCCTAACTCACTTTATAATGCAAGGACAGAGATGGTCCAGAAAAATGCAAGCAAAACTCTACCCTCAACTTGGTCAGATCCCAGTGTAAATATCAGTTTGGACAATTTAGTACCTGGGATGCAGCCTTCCAAACCCCAACAGCCATCGCTTAATACCATGATGCAGCAACAGAGTAAGTGATTATTGCATTGTTTTGCACACTGAGCCCTGTCTGTGTTCCATAGCTGCCCCTGAGATCCAAGTCTTCTGCCCATTACTGTTTTCCTTCCTCTATTCACGCTTGTTTCGTAAGCCACTGTGACATTGTGACACAAGTGATCTTTAAATGGAGATTGCTGTGTCTGTGCAGGTTCTGCTGTAGAGCTTGCACCATTGCTGTACCTTGACTTTGGGCTTCCTAATCTTCAGAACTTCTGTAGAATATTTATCGGTATAAAATGGTATTCATACCTTCTATAGAAGTTTTGTGAGTCTTCACACAGAAAATAAGAAAACAAGTGTAATAGAATCATAGGATAAGTTTGGAAAAGACCCCAGGGATGGCTGAGTCCAACCTGTGACCCATCCCCACCTTGCCACCCAGAGCCCTGAGTGCCACGTCCAGTCCTTCCCGGGACCTCCAGGGATGGGCGCTCCAGACCTCCCTGGGCAGCCCCTTCCAGGGGCAGGAAAGAAATCCCTCCAGATGTCCAAATCAGGAAACAGCTGCAGGCCTGGCCACGGTGTCCAGCAGTGACCCCACAAGTGGTTGAACGCCGAGCTGCTGCAGCGTGAGCAGGTTCCTGTGGTGATGTTTGTGTCTCTCTTTGCTGCAGATGCGCACCAGCCGATGAATGTGATGACGCAGAGCTTTGCGGCCGTGAGCCTGAGCCCTCAGCCCGGCGCGGTGCCCGTGCGGGCGCAGGGCGGCGCGCTGCTGGGCCCGCCCCTGGGGCTGGCGGTGCCCGGCGTGGTGGCGGGCACCGTGGGCATGGGCACCGTGGGCATGGGCACCGTGGGCATGGCCTCCGTGGGCATGGCCTCCGTGGCCCCCGCGCCCCTGCTCAGCCAGGGCGTGATGGGCGTCAGCGTGGGAGTGCCGAACGCGGCGATGGGCGCCGTAGGAATGGGGGTGCCCGGCGTGGCCGTGACCTCTCTGACTCCTGGGACTGTACAACCCAAGCAAGATGCCTTTGCGAATTTTGCCAATTTTAGCAAATAATGATTGTAAAATAAATAAGTAAAATGAGATTAAAATAAAATAAATGGGCAGACTGAATGAAGGATTTTTAGCTGCACAAATATGGCTGGGGAAGGGATGGGAAACACTGATCAATACTTTTTTTTTTTTTCTTTATCAGTTAAAGTGTCTACATAAAGAACCAAAAGCTATTTTCTAAGTGTTGAAATAATTAGTGTTCAAATTCTGGAGAGGTCAGAGATTCTTCTGAGGAATGTGTTGGATGATTTTGCAAAATAATTTGTATTAAGACCGTCAAAAAACCTTTCCTACGTAGAAGAACCAATTTTAACTTCGAGACTTGATGGAAGACTGGGTAAAAATGTTTGAATCTAATTTTATACTTTTCTTTTTTCTTGAAGAGCTTTGACTTTCTTTTCCCCCTCTCCCTGATCGCTTTGTCATGAATTGGATCATTCCTTTTACTACCACTGAGTCCACAATTGTGAAGTCACTCAAGTACTATGATCAGTTTTTTATAAGAATATATATTTTTGTCCAAAAATGGCTTACATATGTGACTATGGCTAATTCAAAGGGACCTGGAATGTATATATACTTTTGCTAATGTTACAGCCACACTGCGGTATTACCCAAATTTTTATTGTAAAATCCCCTCTCAGCAATTGGATCAGAAGATTTCTGGGGTCTTAACATGCTTCTGATGTTACAGCTGATATCCCATGTAAGTCTGGAGAAACTTTATCCAAGACTGCTGGAAGGTTTCCTTTCAGAAAACTCCAGAAAATGCACTTTCTTGGAGTTCTTTTCCAGGCACTTGGCATCCTTTGTAGCACCAGTGTCCCTAAGGAGCCGCTGGTTTGGGGCATCAGCAGCAGGTGAATCACACTTCAGTGATGTAAATCTGGAACCTAACTTAATCCAATGGCATTGGATCCTGACTTTTATACAACACTTGGTGATTCTTTTGTGTAAATACGGCATTAGCAGCTGTGGAATCCAATAGAGGAGTAAAAAAATATATATATTAATAAACGAGACCTGTAGCAGTCAAAGATTTTACTGATTTACTGAAAGCAAAAGAATGAATTAAGGTTTTTGGGGGGGGGTTGTTTTTCCTTCTGTAATTCTGCATTTAAGTTCACATGAATCAAGATTTTAGAATCTGGAACACAAAGACGTTATATTCACAAGCTGAGAATATTGTTAAGAATAAGCACTATATTATAGGTATGAAATTTATTGCCTCCCTTTTCTTATGTTGGATTTCTTTTTTATTATTAAATTGATAAAACTTTGTTTCCATTGTATTCATAATGTTCTGTTATACATAACATTAAAATGTTCATTAAAATCAATGTTGGGCTGCTTTTCCTTTCATTCCATTTGACGTTTATGAGAGCATTTGGGAAAAAAAAATAATTATAATTTGGGCAAAGTAATTTTTATAAATAATTTAAAATTGTTTAATGACTTCTTATCTGAAGCCTTTCCTATCTGGCTCTACCGCTAGGAATTAAAAATGAAGCAGGCAAGATATCCTGACCCGCTCCAGCCTTGCTAATGCTCCATCTACAACATTTCTAATTAGGCAGAAATTCATGTACTTCAGCTAAGTGGTAATGAAAAGTGATTCATTTGCTGAATAAGAGATGAGAGTGAGTGTAATTAGCTGACTGCGGTTTTTAATCTTTCAACAATTCAATGTGTTTAAATTAGTTTCAAAGAATAGGAGCTTTCAAGTGTTGTTACATCAAAGTAATCAAGGCAGCCTTCAACGGCTGAGTAGGAGAGGTGGCTCTGGTTGCTGTTCTGAAACCTTCACACTTATTTGGAATAATCTTCAGCCCCTCTCGTTGGAGCAGGTGGGAAGGCTCAGACTGGTTCAGTGTGTGCAGAGCTGTGGTGGGAAGGAAGCTCCTTCCAGGGCTGGGAGAGCCAAACCTGGAGTCAGTGGTGTTATCCTGCAGTGCTTCTCAATCCTTGGAAGGTTTTGGGATGAATGGGATGAGTCTTTTCCTTGTGCTGTCCTTCTGAGGTGCCTTTGGCCAGTGGAATAGTCAGCCTTGAGTTGAAGGACTGTGCCCCTGTTCAGGTTGTTCACATCTCTTCAGATGAACCCTTGGTTTTCCTTCTGATTGGCATTGGTGATAACGAAGCAGATTTGTCAGGGGTTGGAGTAACTCCTGTGGAAAATGTGGTCACTTGGGGAGGGTCTTTGTGGTTGTGCCAGTTCACCTGAGGCAAGGGTGCCTTCAGGGAGCAGCTGTGGGGTGAGCTGATCTCTGCTCATCCCATGGATCAATGTCCTCCTTTCGAAGCAGGGTGTGTGGAGTGTGAGAAGCAGCTTTGTCAGGCAGCCAGGTCCTCTGCAGGTGGGTGAGAACAAAGTCCTTCAAACCAAAAGAAACATCAGAAAAGAAACCCTGGAAAGATTCCTTCAGAACATGTGCCAGGTGCATCCCTGCATCTTCTCTGCAGTGATGAGAGCCTGGAATTTCTCCCCAGTTCAGGCACATGGATCACAGGTAGCAGTGCTTAGCAGAATGTGGCTTGCATCTTCATTTAAAGACTGAATATAAAATGGGTATTTGCTTTAAACAATATTGAACCTGTGTAAGATAAATACCATAAAATGTTTCCAATCTCTGATACTTCAGATATACACAAAATAGTATCTTCAAGCTAGAAATTACCTTTCTGGGTGAAAATAGAAAGGAGCTACTGTGTGAACAGGGACAGGTCTACCAGTTATCAACTGCTGCACTATAGAATTCAAATATAACCAAAATCATGCTGCTGGGTTAGTGCAACTGCTTTCTTCATTTTTGAAGCCAGGTCCAGCTGTACCTGTATCTCTCCAGAAGGCTTTGGCTAGCTGGGTGTTGTGTATCTGTGTACAGAAATAATAGAATTCAATGTATAGAACTACATGATTCTGTAAATTAACTGTGTGTTTGGTCCTGAGAGTTAAACTTTTACCACTTCTGCATTCTGTAGCTTCCAAACTTTAAAAGAGTTCAATTAAAATGAGTGCAGTCCTTTGTACAGGTTGTGTGTGCTTCAGATGGGGAGAAAAGGACAGCAGAACCCAGCTCTGTCTTCGTTTTTATAGAATCATTAAAAGGAATGCATCGTGATGTGTACAAAGGAGTAATAAATTCCAGCACAGGTGCAAGTTCAGTGATAACTAGAGCATCCACCATGTTCTACAAAAGAAATTATATTCAAAGCAGCTAAACAAGAGTATTTATAGCAGCATCTGTTTCAGCTCTATCTGTCAGCTAAGAACAGTCTGACACAGCTGAGGGGAGGTGGGGGAGGGATTTATCAATGAAGTGTTTACATAATGCAGGCAGGCATTGTATACTCAAGGTGATACCAGCTATAACAGGATAACAAATATCTAAAGACACTTTTATTCTCAGAGGCCTTTGCTCCAGGAGTCACTCTACAAAATTGCCTCCATGTTCCTCTGTGCTCAGCTGTAAACACTCACAGCAGATGACATTTTATACTGCCATCGCTGCCTTCTCATTAAGGCTTTTAATGCTGAGGCCATTTTTGGTTTTAATTTTTTTCCTTCCTCACAAGTTTTATTCCAAGGTTCACTGACTAAAATTTAGAATTGTTTCAGGTTTTCAATTGCTTCAAAGTTTCAAACTCTTCTTCCTCTCCTGGTGATGGAAGTGCAGCTCCTTCTTGGGACAGAGTGGGGCTGTTGCTGTGTGCAGTTAGGCAGAAACTGCAATCCCCAGGAACCTTTTTTGCTCAGATCCCATGGCCTTGGAGCTGACTTCAATGTTTTAAACATTTCCATGGGCAAAGGAGGACCTGGAGGTGGTGGTGGGAGGATGGTGGCAGTAGCCCTGCTTCTGGGAGCTGCTTTTAGAGCTTTGAGGAAAGAAGCTGCAAAGACATCTCGGTGAGCTGGGTTAATGTTGTGAGACTCAGCAGGATGGCCTTGGAATTTTTCTCCTCTGTGTAAAATGACCTTTAATAACTGAGATATGTCTCATTTTCATTTTTTGTGTAATTCTGCATCCACTATTCACCTAAGGAATTATAAGAGGGAAGAGAAAATCTGCAGAATGGGGGAGATGAAGAAAGGTGCTTCTGCAGAACTCCGTATCCCTGGATTCTGCAGTTGGGGGTTCTTTACATGGAGTAATCCAGTCTCTACTTCTATGTAAATCCTGTGTGTGTACAACACAGCAAAGGCTCAGCTCATCTCTGTTCTTAAAACTGTCTTTACTCCTCACAAATTTCCAGATTTTTTTTTTTTTAAATCGTGCCATAAGGTACTGGCTCAGTAATTAACTGGTTCTTTAATCGAGCTACAATTACTGTGTTTCATGAGAAGGGGAAAAAAAAAGAATGTATACCAAGACAGAGCTACTTTCGACATCTGGGAACCTCCTAACAGCTGGCTATCTAATGAATATGCATCTGCTTAAGAGGCTGTAGGCCATTAATAAACCAATAGATATAAAACAGAAACAATCTTTGTCAGCTTCAAATGAGATTGGATGCAATGTGCTGTGAAGTGTCACTGTCACATTGAATCGCGCCGGGGAGGTTAACGGCGGCTCCGCGGCAGCCAGGGCCGAGAAGCGGCTGCAGGGACGGGGCTGGGCCCGCCGAGCTCTGCGGGCGGCTGCTGCTGCTGCTGCTGCCTTTTGCCTCCTCATCTCTCCTGGTACCCGCTGGGTCTGAGGCACCGGTGCCCTTTCGTTTGCCGCTCCGGCAGTTGTGTCTTTTTGGGTCTGACAGAGCAGGATGTGGGGTTTCCCACACGAATGATTGGAGCGACGCCGGAATCGCTCACGTGGATAAATGACTGGGGAGAAGTTACAGGAATGTGATCAAAATGCGCCTATTTGACTGAGACCTGGGGCTTTGTAAGGAGGCTCAGAACAGCCCCCGAGCCGTGTTGTACAACAGGAATGCTGTAGGGTGAAATAAATCCCCTTAAAACAGCGACAGTGACCTCATGTGACTGTACAGGTGTCTCTGACCCCTTAAGAGTTGTGTCTGTGTTTGTTCCAAGGCAGGAAGCTCACGTGCTGTCCTAAGCTGAACCAGCATTTGGTACCTTACAGTTGTTCAGTGCCTTTGTTTCCTGTGGCAGCTCCCATAAAATGTGAAATGGATTCGTTTTCGGGCTCTCTATCCCTTCTGCACAGCCTGTGTTAGTCCAGTGTGTCCTTCCTTTCCAGGGATAGCCACCCCATGCAGAGGCCTCTCCCAGCAGTGAGGAAAGGTGCCTGAGTGGCATTTTCCTTAGAGAAAACCCATAATTTCAGCACAAGCCCCACTGCTGGAACAGGGCACTGCTGGCTGCAGTAGAGCTGGGCTGCAGGCACCCCTGGGATGCTACAGGGGCAGCATTTATTTGGGTTTGGGGACCTGGAGCAACGGTCTGGTACCTCACCTGGACTCTCCTTTAGGGCCAGATTTGCACCATGTGTGTTTCAGTTCCCAGGAAACTATAAATTGAGATTTGGAGTAGTTTTCTTTGCAGCTCAATTGTAAAGGGCAGTCTTCAGTTTAGCATAAATTTGAACAGGAAGCCTTTGCACCTGGATTTACAGGTTACATTTTTGTTAAATGAAAATGGAAGCAAGAGAAGTTAAAATGGGAAGATGAGTACTCTGTAATTACTGCAGATCTTACTAGCAGCTACTCAAGAGAGAAAATTTGCACTTTGTATCATCACATCAATATAATTTTAAAAATCTGTTAATAAGATTGACTTAATTCCTAGGATAGTGTTTGTCTTACCCTTCATTTTAAGACAGTGGATTACTCAAAGTCTCTTTCAGAGCTGCAGCCACACTGGTGACAAGTTTAACTTCTGACACTTGAAGTTTTACTTCAAGGCTTGGTGTAAAGAGGAGGTGTAAACCTCTGCACTAGAGCCGAGCACCTTCCTGCCTTCTGCAGGGCTGGAATTGTCTCTCCTTGCTTCGCTGCCGCGCTGCCACAGCCCCCGGGCCGAGCACGGGCTGCCCGCGGTGAGGGGAGCAGGCCGGGCCGTGGGAGCCGCCCGCTGCCCTCCCCGGAGCTCTGCCTTTCAGCCCAGCGTCAGCAGCGCTCTCAGATGCCATGGCTTTATCTTTTTGGAGGCAGACAAAAGAGCGCGAGGCAAAAGAGGGTTGTGTTTTAAGTACTTTCACTTTTCAAGGTCATTTGTGGAGCTTTTATCAATCAGAAAGCTAAATCCATACAAAAAGCATCTGTAATGAACCAAGCATATCTCAAACCTTATCCCTTCAGCTGAATACGAATTATCCAGGAAGGTGCTTCAGTGGCCACATTCACCAAGTTCAGCATCTCTGTGAACATTTATAAAGTAAGCAGAGAAGCTACTACTATTGTAATTTGGCATCTATCAATTTCTTGTCTTTTTCTCTGTAATTGATTTATTAATTACAGCATCTTAATGATCTATTTAAAATAAATAAACCATTTACACCATTTCAAAGGTATTTTGTGATGTTCAGCTGATATTAAAATAGCACCAGCCTTATGTGCTTTTTCAGCAAGTGACCTAATTAGTTAATAAAGTAATTGAATATTAAAAAGGATGTTGCAAGTGATTAAAATTTAAGAGCCTTCAGAACATTATTAAAGCTATAAATCATACATCACTGTTTTAATTTGCATAGCTACAGAATTACTAATGGTCCCACATGCATAAGCTACTTGGCAATTAGTCTTTTAACAAACTGTTGGTGATACTATAAGGTTACCAAAATCTTTCCCCATTTTTGATTTGCAAACAAAGTCCAGGATTAGAGAGCACTAAGGGTTAAATTCCTAAAAGCCAGGAAATTTGATTATTTGGGTTTTCTCTCCACCTGCCTCTGTTTGCCCCTTGTCCCTCCACCTCCCTGACAGGAGAGCACGTCCTCCCGAGTCCCCCCAAGATGTGTAAAGGAGATGAGGGAGCGTCTGCTCCCACCTTGAGCTTCCTGAACCGGCCTCCAAGTGGTTTTCCAGGCCAGTCTGATGCGCAGAAGTTTCCCCACCTGGTGCTGGGCCGATTTCCATCCTTGTCTCGTACACACACAACTGTCACAGACTGGGCAGACAAAGGGAGGTGCTGACTGCCGGCAGCCATACCTGAGCTTTGACCCATGGACATTGCCTTTGGGATGTGGGAGAACCACGCCAGGTGCTCTTAACCTTCCATTCCCCGTGCTGGGGCTCGCAGCT
Organism: Phainopepla nitens; assembly: GCA_013400175.1. NCBI lineage: Eukaryota > Metazoa > Chordata > Aves > Passeriformes > Bombycillidae > Phainopepla > Phainopepla nitens. The sequence continues at coordinate 779,141 of VXBQ01016885.1, read as the reverse complement.
CATGGGAAACCTCAAATACCTGCAAACAAAAAAGAGTTGGAGACATGAGAGCTTCCTGCCCTGCACCACGGGGCAGCCGCGGCGATGAGGGTCAGCTGCCCGCGGCCCCGGGCCGAGGCCTAGGGCTGCCTGCAGGCAGGAAGAGAGACAGGATGACAGTTCGCAACTTAATTAGACACAAACTGCGGCGGCCGGATGAGCTGACCCGGTCTCCCCTCTCCCCAGCACTCGGCATCTCCGCAGCGGCGCTGCCGGCCTCGGGGGCACGGTCCAGCGCGCAGGCAGGGAGCGGGGCTGCGTCTGCCTTCAGCGCCCGCAGCCTGACAGGAGCCGAGCGGGCCGGGGCGAGGGGAGCACAGCCCGGCACCGGCTGCCCCGCGCGGAGCACCGAGAGCGGCGGATGGGGAATCGGCCGGGGCTCCAGCACTGCCGCTGGCCTCTCCCCGCAGCAGCCCTGTGGTTGGACCGCACCCGCACCTCCCAGCCGGGCTGCCCCGGGGCCCTCGGAATGGCTTCTCTGCTCCTGTTCCAGGGCCAGACTCACAGCAAATGTGAGTGCCTGAGCAGCTGCTGATTTCCCCACCATTTTCTTTGAGGCGGGGTCTTCATAGAATCACGGAATGGTTTGGGTTAGAAAGGACCTTAAATATCATCTAATTCCAACCCTCCTGCCAGCCAACCAACCTTCCACTAGACCAGACTGCTCAGAGTCCCATCCAGCCTGGCCTTGAACGCGTCCAGGCACGGGGCAGCTCCAATTCCTTTGGGCAACCTGTGCCAAGGCTTCAACACCCTCACAGACAAGAATTTCTCTCTAATACCTAACCTCAACTTACTCTCTTTCATCAAGGCTTCAAGTCACTTGTCCTGTGACTTGTCCTGTCACTACATGCTCTTGTCCCCTCTCTCTCTGGGAGCTGGGATTTCAGCATCCCAGCCCATCACAGGGACTGGTGCCTGTGTGGCTCTTGCTCCCTGCTCCTGCCCTCACACCCTGCCCAGCTGGGTTGCTGCAGGTGTCTGCCCGAGAAAGCTGGTACCTTCATCTTGTAAGCCTCAAGCCCTTTTCTTTTTTCTTTAAATATATAAATGGAGCAAAAAAAAGGACTTTACAAAACAGCATTCACATGCAAAAAAAAAAAGGCATTGCTTCACCCAGTCAGCAGAAGCCTTGCTGTAGTTTTGGCTATTAAAGTGCCATATTACCAGAAGAATTTCCTTTTTGGGCAGCAAAAACTTTTCAGGAGTTTGCTTTGAAGCTTTATTGAGGCCAGGGGCTGTAGCCTTTTGTAATCTCTCCGTGTCAGCCTACAGCAGTTTTGGGAAGCCCTTACACTGGATATCGTGACAAACACCAGCTCTTTGTTCATTAGTTTACCCTTGCTAATAGATGTGAGGCCAGGGTGGAGGATGCTCTCGGCGAGTGATTCACACTCTGCTGCACTAACGCTCGCCATGACTGCAATAGCGGGAGACAGAACCACCCTCTTTTAAGGGTCTTTTTAATTAAAACACCAAGCTGAGGAGTGGGTGACTTCAGAGCATTTTGACCCAACAAGGAATGACAAGCACATGGCTGCTTTTAAAATAAACTAATTAACAGCCACTATCTTATCAGTATAAAACTGTCAGCACGTGAGGAGGGTGGGCAAACCCAGATGCAAAGCATTTGTAAATGAGGCTACACACATACACACAAAAATGCTGCAGTACCAGCAACACACCAAAAAACACACTTTGGAATATCCAGCTCCAAAGGCAAACAGGAGGGGTCTGGAGCTGATTCCAGTTCACACCTCTGGGCTGATTTTAGCGAAAGATCATTTAGATCAATGATGTTTCAGTGCACCTTGACTCCACCATCCAGTTTCACTTCAATGTTGCAGCATCACCTGCCAGCCCTCACAACGTGGGCAGGGGACCAGAGCCCACAGGGGTGACACACCTGCCTTTGGACCAGCATACTCTGCCCAGTTGAGATAGCAGCTTTTCAAACACCTGGTTTTGAAACCTCTACAAACACAGGCAATTTCAGAAGCAAGCACAGCCCCTCTCAAACACCCTTTCCCGACGCATGGTCACGCGCGTGACCTGCTCCTTATTCCCTATGGGATCCCTTCCCTGTGAGACGCTCCTCCAAAAGAGGACAACTGAAAGCCATTTCCTTGCTCTCACATTCACGCTCTCGATGCAAGGAGGTCCTGCCAAGAGTATCCTCCACCCCTTTTTTCAGCTTCCCACTGCTCTCATTTCCAAGCCTCCAAGGCAACTATAAATTTTTCTCCAGTTGGTTTTTCCACCAACTTTGGGATGTTGCCTAACAGTTGCTCACTTTTCCCCAAAAGAATCAGCAAGGAGCCCTTGTTCCCAGCAGAGGAGTGTAAGATCAGGAACTGCCTGATCTGCCTTCTGGTCCAGCTTGTCCCAGCTCACAGAATGGACCCTGGCCGACACCAGCCCTGCAGCCCCAGCATTGCTCTGCGCTCTTTCCTCTGAGCGTGGTGAGTATCCTGTTTGCCATCCTTCCTGCTGCTCTCTGCCATTAGCACGATAGCATCAGGTTTTCCACTTAAGCTCCCACATCCTTTTCCTGATCAACACGTTGTACAATTGTTCCATTGACCATGCTCTGATGGAAAAAACGTACAGAGCTTGAGCCTCGTCTCCCTAAGGGCAGGACAGCAAAGGGCTGGTTTCCTTCTTCCAGCCTGTTCTGGTGCATTTACATACAACTCCACCACAGCACCCACATTTTCGAACAACAGTATTTTATAAGATTTACTTCACTGTATCATTGTGTATAAATGATTTGTGATTTCTGCCTGTAAATACACGACAAGGTAAGGATGCCCACAGGGTCCTGTTTGACAGCAGTGCCAGCAGTCGCTGTTTCCTGGTGTGTTCTACCAGACCCAACACCAGCTCCTGCACTCCTCCCTCAGCCAGCGTTTCCTCCAGCCTTGTCCTCCCCGCTGCTGGACAGCTACAGGGCTCCTCTGCTCCTGTACCCAGGGCACCACAGGAGTTCCCTGGCAGAGCTGTGCTGTCACTCCTGCCTGGCCTGGCCTGGCCATGCTTTCCTTCACCAAGTGCTGCCTCCTTGCAAGATCTTCAGATTTGTGGCTGCACATTCCCTGTGACAAATCCAGCGATGTTTTGCCCGCCACGGAGCTCCCTTTGCAGGCTCTGGTGCAAACCAGAAGTCCACTTGCAAAGATGCACCTAAGCCAATGCACAGGGATGAAGTTTTGAGCAGTGCATGCCATCACCCCTGCTGTCAGCCCTGGCCTGGAGGTGAGGGCTGCCCAGGGAGGTGGTGGAGTCACTGGCCCTGGAGGTGTTCAAGAAATGATGGACATGGCACTCCGTGCTCTGGTCTAGCTGACAAGGTGAGGATCAGTCACAGGTTGGGCTCGATGACCCTGGGGGGCTTTTCCAACCTCAGTGATTCTGTGCCTGTGTGAGGACTCTGTCCCAGTGACTCCAGCCATGCCACCACTCCAGGACGGCTGTTTTTAGGGGGGAACTTTGGCCTGTTGTGAAGGGAGAGATGTCGGTGTGCAAACACTGCTCACACGGCAGGGAGACGCAGCACTCGGGGCCTGACTTGGGCTGTGTGAAGCATCGGGGTCACGAACACACCCGGACGCACCCCGGGTCCCTCCAGGAGCGGCTCCCAGGGCGATGTTTCGGGTGCCGCTGCCCCGAGCGTCCCCTCCGTCCCCTCCGTCCCCTCACGGCCGCCGCGGGGTTTCCCTGCCCGCTGCTGCCCCCTGGCGGAGCGCGGGCCCGGCGGCGCCAGGCCGGGA
>VXBQ01016885.1:760767-775046 GCA_013400175.1 Phainopepla nitens | reverse complement strand
CCGAATCTCCCGTTTTTCCCGGCGGGACAATCAGCGGGTTCCTGCTCGTTAGAGCCCGCCTGGGGCTTCCGTGGCTGTGCTGCCCGCACGTCGGGAGAGGCTCTGGCTGAGATTCCCAGCGAAAGAAAGAGAAGTCTGAAGGGTTGTAGCACACAGGGGAGTGTTTGGACAACCTTTCTGGAGCATTTAGCCCATGGAAGGGAGAAGTCCGGAGCCCTGAAAATCTCCCCCTTCCTTTCCCAGAGAGGGAGCATCCCTCCAGTCTCTACCTCCTGCTTGGGATGGGGTTCCTGGGAGCAGGGTCCCTGCACAGAAAGGGAGCACCTGTTGATCCCACAGTTCCAGGCTGCAATGGGAATTACTCCTCTAGCCAAGGGCAGGGACACCTTCAGCTATCCCGGGCTGTCCCAAGCCCTGTCCAACCTGGCTTGGATGCTCCCAGGGATGGGGCAGCCACAGCTTCTCTGGGCACCCCGTGCCAGGGCCTCAGCACCCTCACAGGGAAGAACTTCTTCCTAAAAAGACGTCTCTGATCCAACTGTATCAGCATCACTTACCATGGGATTAGAAAGGTTCCTGGAAGTCAGGTTCCCCACTGGCTATGCACAACTGGAGCAGATGTTTGGATGCTGGCTCTGGACCTCCCAGTTCCTGGAAAACCATCTCCTGATGGCATTGTAGAAGACCACACACTAAGGTAACAGACTTTTGAGTGATCAGGCCACTGGTGGTCACATTTATCAACATGAAGTTCACTTCCCTTCTGTATCTCTAAGACAAGTATCATGGTATGGTTATTTTGTGGAATAATACCCTTTTGAACACATAAACTACTGCTTTGTCCCCAGTTATGTGGTAGATAGCAGAGCTTTATTCACACCTGGGGGTCTCCGTATCCAGCATCTGTCCTAACCACAGCAGTCCTGACACAGTACCCATCACTGTATTGGTGGAGTACCAAAAAAATTCATGCTTTGAGGCAAACTGTTACGTGGATATATTTATTGCATTGCAGTCTTAGCAATTTTAAATATAAACATTTATATCTGGAAAGCAGAATATTGCAAATTCAGTATTATCCAATATGTTTGTAGCAGCATCAGCTTCCTAAGAAACAAAATGTTTAGGAAGACAGAGAAGGAATTACAAACAAGTTACACCCTCACTTATCACCATCTGACCCAAACATGGAACTGCAGCTGTGAAATAGATATTGAAGTCACCACATGTGACCTTGAAGACATCAGTGATTTCAAGACTGAAGAGTGTTTTTGTACCTGATTCCCCACATGGTTTTCTTGTGCCAAGGTGAGGTTAACTAACAGTCACGAGCCTGGAGAGGGCAGAGGGTCGATGTATCTGCATTACCTGACAGAGTTTTGATAACAACACTTGGCACTTGTACAGCATTTACCACTTCCCCAGCTCCTTGCAAGACAGGCAAGGAGGGCTCTTGGATGTGTTTCAGCTGTGGAGCATCAGGGAGAGGGATGGAAGTGACCTGCCAAGGCCACTCAGTGAGAGGGATGGAAGTGACCTGCCAAGGCCACTCAGTGAGCGAGAGGCAGTGAAGAGAGCAAATTTGTCAGCCCCTGATTTCCAATCCCACATGAGTCTGGTGCTCCTGCTGCTCCTCTGTGGCTCCCTAAGGAAGTTTTACAGGTGACTGATTGGTTAACAAGTCTCAGCCTGTGCAATACAGGGGATGTGTGCACCACTTGAAAAGAGGTCAACCCTTCTGCTCCCCTTGTAGTGCCCATTTTAGTTTTAGGGAAATCAAACATTTCTTCATCTTGTCCTCTCAGAATAATGTGTCAGCTGAAGACACCTTGGCACAGCTGCACTTTGCTCTGAAGCAGTGGAAATCAGTAGCAATTGCTATAGGAGCAGCTTTCATTTCTTTCCTGAGGGAGAGCACTGATCTTTCGAGAGGAAAAAAGGATGGATATGTTTTCACACAAACTGATCGAACTACTTTTCATTCTAAATGAATACAAGACTGACTGAAAGTCTCAGGTGTACTAATTTTTTTTCAACAAAGTCATCCAGGTGTACACCAGAAAGCTAGAAGCTAATAAGATAGTTATCCAGGAACACCAGCAGGCATTTTCCTTCCCTGACAGCCCTTCACTTCCACCAGCTAAGAGCAAGAGCACTTACAGTGACATTTGAAAGGACTTGTAAACATCCTCAGACAAGCATCTCTGCTCTTTCCCCATTAAAGTAGTCCTTTCTCCTGCATCCCAGGAAGTCAACAAGGAAAACCAAGCCTCCTCCATCCCCACCTCAAATGGGCAAATTTTCTTACTTCCTTCTTCTCCCACTGGGTTTCCTCTGCAAAATGTTAAGAGGTAGGATCAAACATGTTCAGTCTTTAGGGGTGGGGCCTGGCAGAGATTCCAGGGCAGTTCAGGTGCTGTGAAAGGCTCTCAGCATTAGGGAGGCTGCACTCAAGTGCTGGCTCAGCACCCTCCCCTTCACCTACAGAGCTCCACTGCCCAGTGCTGGCAGGATTGTGCCCAGGGCACAGGCTAGAATGCCCCTTCCCATGTCAACGAGCTATCACCACCTGAGAAATTCCTCTCCCCTCCTTTGTCTTTGCCTAATATCCCATCTAACACTACTCTCTGTCAGTGTGAAGCCATTCCCCCTTGTCCTGGCATTCCAGGCTCTTGTCAGTGTTCTCTCTCCATCTTTCTTGTAAGCTCCCTTCAGGTACTCAAAGGCTGCAATTAGGTCACCCCAAAGCTTCTCTTCTCCAGGCTGAACAATCCCAACTCTCTCGGCCTTTCCTGGTTTGCAATACTTTCATTACAATCAGAATTTCACAAATTCTGTAAAAAACTTACATTTTCAATACTATTTCTAGTCAGCAGCAGCTTTTCCTGATGTTCCAACAGGCTGCCTTAGGATTGCTGTTGTACAAACTTGAATTTTTTAAAGCCAATGTCAAGAAGCGAAAGCATGAACTGAAGCAGTTCTGGGCTGCAGATGCTGCAGACCTCAGCATTCATATTTTACACGTGGCAGTGCAGGCAGGAGAGAAAACATCCTCATATTAATTGGCAGTATTTGCAGTTATGCTCTGAGGCAGACACTGGCATATACCTGAGCAGCTTCTCAGGCAAGAGCTGTCCTGGCTGAGGGAATCATTGCATCACCTCTGAAAAGGTGCAGGTCTGTGCCTTCCAATTTTTTCCAGTGGCAGAGCTTGCAGTGAAGTTGATGCTTATAACTCTGATCTGATTAATCAAAGACAGGAGGTTTACCTGGAGATAAACATCTTCATAAAGTCAGTGTTTTCAGTATGCTGTCCCTGCTCCATTTTCCTTCAAGATTCTGGATGAAATAATTTCCACCTGTCTCACTTAGGTTAGTGCCAGTAGGAAAAGAGAAAGGGTGAGTGTGGGCAGAATGTTGGACAGAATGTCAAATTCAATAAAAAGTAAACACCTTTTTTTCTCTGCCTCTTTTTATCCTGCACACCTTTTCACTCAGTGATTCACAGGTGCAAGTGGGTTACTGCAACAACAAACTAGGAAAACCTAGCACTTTGTGAAGGAAAATAAGTAACAAAATTATTTTGCAAAAGTTTCAAAAAATCACTTTACTCCAAAAAGTAATATTATCTAAGATAAATGATTCTTCTGACCAAATAATTCCAAAAATCTAAAGAGAACAGTATGAAAATCAAGAAGAGCCAAAGGCTCTCTGGATTCCAGACTGGATGGGGCAACATTCCTTAGGGAAGGGTAAAAACCAGTGGGCACTCAGGCCTGTTCCTGCTGAGACAGTGCCCTGCTGAGGGAATGCTGCAAAAGAAACAATGAATCCAAAGACTGAAGGAGAAGCAGCAGATGGAAAACAGCACTCCCTGATTAATTCAGTAATCACCTGCGGAGGACATGCTAAATACTTCACTCTAGGTCAGAAAAAACCTTCCAGGCAATTAACAAGCTGGACAAGTCAGTTCAGAAAAGGAACCAAACCCTCTTTTTCATAAGCTTTTTTTCCCCTTTGGCCTTACCTTTTCTACTACCACAACATAAGAAGTGTTTGATAAAAATGAAGCACCTATGCAAAAACATTTCCTAAGAAATAATCCCAGAAATGAGAAACTATTTTAAAACTTTCCCAAATTATCCCAACGCTTCTTCAAAGTTATTGCAGAAAACTGCTCCCTGCAGTAACTGGGAACCTCACCCCAAACACACTTTAGGAACCACTGCTGAGCATCAGGCTGAGCAAAGTCCTAGAAATACAGCACAGGTGGCAACCTGTGGATCCTTTCCAGGGAGGTTTTCATATTTGAACAAAGTTTTTTCACTCTCATGTTGCTCTGTTTCTTACTCTTCATTCCTTAGCACAAAGATTTTGGTGTGTCTGTGCTCACAGGACCACTGCAACAAGAGAGGAAGGGCTGGGAGCAAAAACTTTTTTGAACAACAAATTTTATGCTGAGTTTGGAAAAGAAAAACCATAGAAAGAAACAACCAGAAACAGTTAAAAAAAACACTGAAAGTCAAAGCTCACTTGTTTCCAAAGGTTGTTTTCTTTTTCTTTTCTTTTTTTTTTTTAATAAACAGATTTAGGAGAATACTTCAGTGAGGTAGAAGAATCCGTTTCAGAACATGACATTCAATTTTATTTAAAGAGCAATATTATCTGAAGTATTGAACAAGCAAGTGACAACACACCTACAAGATCACTTGCTTCATCACAATCACAATGCTTGAAAGAGACAAAATTTGTAAGATAGCATTTTAATAATGCATTTTAAAAATATACAATGCCATAAAAAGTGGGGAAAGGAAGACATTTTGGAAGATCTGAAGTTGTAGAAGAGGAAACAGCAGTATTTAGGAAGCAGCTTGGAAATAATGAGAAAGGTGGACAGGAAAGCAGGAAACAAGCAAAGAACCAACAAAAAATTCATTAAATCTAAGTTGGAAGAGAGCAGTTTAACCAGCTTCAGAGACGAGGGGAGGAACATTTTAACAATGAGGTAGTGCAAAAAAGGTAGATGAACTATAATCCTTAACCAGGTTTGCTCACCAAGGTCATGATTCTGGAAGAACAGATCAGAGAGGATAGAAAAATCAAGGCACAAACTTAAGTCTAAGCACCAGCGTTTTTCATAAAATTTAAACAAAGAAACTAGTAGATGTGCAGCCACAAACATCTGTAAGGTTTCAGGGAAAAAGCCATTAGGAAAGGAAACACTGAGACTTCCAGCAGCAGCTGAGAACTTGGGGAAGTGTCAATTGACAAGGAAGGGCAGTACAGCCACAAGAACATTCCCAGGAGTTGTATCTTAGTTAATGCACAAGGCATAAACTAGGCAGACAAACAGAATTAAGAATATGAGGCGAAGAACAGCAAGAATTCAATGAGCTGTCACTGTATATCAGCCTGAGGGTGATCTGACACCCTTTGGTCAAATATGAAGGAAAGAAGAGAGGTCAAAACCTTTGGTAGTGATAGAAAAGGTAGAGAGGAGTCATCCCAAGCAGCTGAAATAAAAACAAAGCTGCCAGAAAACAGAGAAGAAAATCCCCACAACCCAAACGTAAGGAAGAAAATATTCACTTGCAATAAAAGCTGCTGGGAAGTCAGGAGCAGAGATAAGCACCTTGTTTCTAGCTTCACATGTTCCTAGTAATTTGTGAGGGTTCTGGTTAGTACATAGAGAGTCAATCAGGAAAGGGTGCAGAAAGCCAGGACGAGAACTGTCTTTGTAAACCAGAGTTTAGAATGTCCTGAGGAGACAAAGTACTGACAGGAGAAAGGGGAAAAAAAAGAAGAAAAAAAAGGAAAAATTGCAGAGCACACGAACACAAACATGAACAATAAAGAAGGGAGAGGAAACAAGAACTTCCATGAGAAGAATCTTTTCAGTGCCTAGTCTCAGCTCACAGAGGGATGGGATTACAGCAGTAAAGCAATGTTTCAGAAGAAGCTTTTTCTTTTTTTTTTTACCCTTGATGAAACTATTTTGCCTCAACAGTACTTTTTATTCTGTCCCAGGCTGAACTTGGCTTTGAGCTCAGTGGCTGAGCTCATCAAGCCCCATGTCATGTGAAATGTTGACATAAGTTTCAAGCTCCCCCAGAGGCAAACAGCTGCCTGATGTGTCCAGAATGCCTGCTAAATGATTTCTGTGATTCACCCAAACACCAGCCATGTCCCTAACGAGCAAGCAAGCAGAATGTTGCATCTGCAGCAACAGAAATCCATGTCACCCACAGTACAGCCACTCAGTTTGAGAACTCAGGGCATCTATATGCAATGTAAGTCCTGCTATAAAGCAATTTCCCAACTTCAGCTTAAACACACAGAGCTGCTGCAAAGCACAAGGCAGTCAGATGAATACAGAATAGCAGCATGAAATCTCTTTTGACAACAAAGGGAACAGGCTACATAATGGAATAGCTTCATTTACCCTCAAACTTCTGCAGGCAGGTTTTCTGGAAAGCAGTTTATACCTGCAGAACCCTGGCCTGACCTGCAATAATTCAACAGCCTTGCTAAAATGAAACACTGATGAGCTGAGTTTGACTTCTACACTTCAAAACCTTTTCAGACACATCTCCAAAGCTCAGCTGGAATTAGAGGATGCATCCCTCACATGGACAGGAAAGACCCATGAAGATTCCTGTTCCATGAGAACTGCTGGAGACACGTCAGCTCTGGCTTTAATAGAGGGAGCCTGAAAGGTGCTTAAATACAGGACAGGTGTGCTCAGCACAAACACACCTGAGAAAATCCCAATCTTTGCCAGCTTCACTGTTACACCAAGTAGCAAGTGGGTGAAATATAAAAGGACAGTTTTCCATCTTCACCCACAGATAAACAGGGAGGTCTCTGGATCAGCTACATCATCTGCTTGCTGGTGACACAAGGCCAAAGCACAGCACTACAAAGCCAGCCTAAGCTGTGATACTGGAAACAAGTTACAGTCCTGCCATCACCTTCATTAAAAGAGCAGTTCACAATTAAGAGGTTTTCTATCACACAGGGCATTACAGAGCTAAGAGGCCCATGGTGAAGAGTCCAGTAGCCACCAGCAGGATGTGACTCCAATGTTTTATAAACTATTTAAAAATTACCCTCAGAATTATGTCTGGAAAAGAGGACATCCCTGTAACAGCAGCAGATAAACTGTTGGTTTCATTAGCAATTTCCACTTAATACTACTCAGAATGTGCAAAAGAGCATTTCTGATTTATTGCAGGTCCAGATCTTATCCTTAAATGTGTGCCACAAGTAGCTCCTGTAACAGAGTACACCAAAATTCTTTACAACCCTCTCCATTTAGCTTCTTTTTAAGAAACAGTGGGATCTGTGCTTAACTCCCTCATATCACAGAAATGACTGTGCTGCTGACCTTCTCCCGAGACCCCCAACAGGGTTCCAAGGAGGCTGCTTTGGCATCAAGCCCAGGATGCTCAAGTTACAACTCTTTCCCCTACCTGTGGTGGCAATGGGAAACCAGCCACGGTACCATCCTACTCAAGGACAACTCTAAATAGCAATGGGAGCTGCAGCAGCAAGTCATGCTATCAAATAAATATGCTGGCAAAGGCTCAGCCAAGTCAATGTGCTAAATGGACAAGCAAGACATTCTCTCCCCGAATGAAGATCTGGTTTATGTGGCGTGTGAACACCTGCTGATAATCCACCTTGGGCCGCCTCCTCCTCCGGGACTGGCTCCTGGCTCGGGCCCCACCAGCGCCGGCCCCCTCTGTGTGGGCAGTCCTGCTGCCCACACCAGCCTCACTTCTGTCACCTGGGGTCTTCTCCACAGCTCTGCCCGAGTGTTTCTGCCTCTCACGCTCCTCTTCTGCTCTGCCTCGTCCACATGCAGCTTTCAAACTCAGTGTCCGAGAGTCATTTGTCAGTGCCAGCTCCTCTGAGACAGTCTTTGAGCCAGCTCCCTTCTTGCCCCAGGATTCCTGCAGCTTGAGTCTGTCAAACAGCTGGAAAAGGACAGTTGTATCTATGACCACACTGGTGAAAAAGAGAGGCCACTTGTTCCACATTGTATTTTCATGTACAATCCCTAGCCAGCTCACAAGACACAGTGACAAATCTCTACCAGCAATAAAGAGCATGTTTGCTTACCAAAGTCAAACAGTGACAGAAGGTGAATGAGTCTCTTGCATGGTCATGACTGTCTCAATGGAAGCACCAAGGAATTTAATTTTGGAAGCAACACTGCTGTGTGGCAGCCTTTTTCTTTGGTCAGGAGAAACAGAGATACCAAGTTGCTCCTACAGCTCACTTTTCCCCATGTTTTTTTAATGTTGTCAGACAGTTTTAGGAAGATTTCCATCCTTGTGTCATAAATCCCTAAGATAAGGGGCCTCCATTAGCAGATTCTGTACATTGAAAAACTGAAGGATCTTTTGTGTTCCCCAAAACAAACTAAAAGATGACATGTGGGTATTCTGGGAGGTAAGCAGACCACAAACAACAGAAAAATAATAAAAGCTACAGCAACAGACCCAAAGCACTGTATGAACTCATTAATCTAAGAATACATGGTGCTGAAACTGGAAAAGAAATTGCTTTTACTCTGGCAGCAGACAAGCTTTTATGAAATAATGACAAATGAGATTTTTGGTTAGCCTCTCTCATCCCAGCAACATGACGGAAAGCCAGTGCCTGTGAGAGTGAGCTAAAGGAACAACAACAACTCGATTATTTGTAACTAATCTTTAAAAAAAGGAAGGGTGGGATCTATCAGAAAACAGATTCAAATGGCAGGAATTTGAAAGCAAACTCCTCACAATGAAACAGTTCAAATGTTTTTGTGATGCTTCTCTGATGTTCAAAAGGCCTGGAGCTGTTGCCATTCAATGGGCACTGCCCTGTCACATTTTTTTTCCCTTCATTGTTCAGAAGTTCATCTATCATCTCTTCAGTTGTCAGTGTGGTAAACAACTCTATTTGCAGCTGGATCCTAGACAGTGGAGAGCTTTGGAGATCTTGGGCTTCATAGTACCCAGACTGGAAGCTCAAGTGACCAAAGAGCTGTGTTGTTTCTCTGGCTGCAGGCACAGACTGTGCCACGAGAAACTTCAGTACCAGAGGGATGCTCTGCCACATTCCCTGGCAAGACAAACACGGACCTGTTCAGTCACAGGTGCAAAAAACACACAGAACAAATCCCATATCAGAACCCATGGAGTGAGCTTCTAGAAGCTCAGCACGTTACATTAAGCAGTGGCAGCAACTCTGATCTGATTCTAAAGTGGAGCTTTAGTAACACTGAACTACTAAGTATTTCAGAAAGATCAGACAACATTTTGGGTATTTTTTTTTCTTAGTTCAAGCTATTTTAGAGTCATCTGTAATAAAAGGAGGTAAAATATTTCAAAGGTAAACACAGGTTCCAAATCAACCCTCCCCTTTTATTGCTTTGAAACAGGAGATCCTAATAAGAAAAACAGGAGATGTCACCTACTCGGGTCAGTGAGAGCTGAGGTTCTGCATAGAAGGCTTTGCCCATTACTGGTTTCCTGTAAGTCTCATCCACATCTGTCAGGGCCTAAAAAAAGATAAAAGAAACTGAAAGATCGAAATTAAAATAAAACATGAAGCAGCTTTGGACCAGCTTTGTGTCAAAGCATTATGAAATTATGTTCTGAGAGACAATCCATCCCAGGAACAAGCTGTGCTTTGGAGAGGGTTTGTTAATCATCTAAATTGTACTGAGGTATAAAAGCAGCAGCAAAGTTCATTCTGCATTGCTTGCAAAATCTCTGTGATCCTTGCCTGCAAAATCCTTCCCTCCTCCCCACTTCCAAACTTTTCACACCTCCAGGCTCACAAATATTTACTAGCTGCTTTTCCATCTACTGTCTTTAAGATCTTCACAAGGAAGCAAACAAGGAAAAGCTTCTGTCAGTGGCAGCTCAGTGATGTCAGTGAAAGAAAACAGGGAAGCACCCACCACTAGAGAAAGACTGGGTTCTGCAGAGAAAGCTCTGGAAGCTTCTGATATTCCTCATATTCCACCTTCCTGTGTCCTTATACAAAACTTCTGAAGATGCTGGGAACTCTTCAAAGCTTCTCTCTCATCTAAAACCTCTCTAAGATGGTTGGGCACCTCCCAGATGTACCAGTCAACACCAAGTACCACTGAAGTCTGAAACCCAGCACTTGGTACCAGAGCAAATTAGTTTGTGAACCACAAAAACACATTAACCTTCCCCATATGTCATTTGCTTAAACCTGCTGAAAATTTCAATATAACAGTTACAAATCAAGGGCTGGAACAATAATTACCATATTCCAGAATTTGTCAAATGCAACCAAAAAGCCTGTGCAGACTCCACGAAGGCCTTTGAAGGTGCGGATGTGGACGTTAATTCTGACACCATCTCGGACACAGCGATGCAGCTCCCCCAGGGGGCTGCCCTCATGGACTGGAACAGAGAGAGAACATCACCAGACTTCAGCTAAATACACAGAACCCGAGAACAGAATCCTAGAATGGCCTGAGTTGACTTAAGATTATCTTCTTTCAACTCCTGTCACAGGCAGAGACAGCTTCCACTGCCCCAGGTTGCTCAGAGCCCCATCCAACCTGGCCTTGAACACTTCCAGGGTTGGGGCAGCCACAGCTTCTCTGGACAACTTGTGCCACCCTCACAGCCAACAATTTCTCTCTAGTATCTAATCTAAACATACTTTTTTTTCAGTTTGAAGCCATTCCTGCTTTCCCTGTCACTACACATTCTTGTAAAAACTCTCTCCTCAGTATCTATCTATCTAAAAGCCATGTAGAAATCCACTCTATGTACAAGTATGGCAGAGCTTGGCACAGCACTTGTGTTCACAACAATAGCAATGAAGAAGCCCCAAGCACTGTAGCACACTGTGGTTGCCATTACCAGACCACCAAAACTCTTCTTACAATGGGGAGAGCCAAGACTTCAGAAAATATGAAGGCTTTGCTTTACATAGCCCACAGCCAAACCAGCCTTAGCTGAAAATCTTTTTGCTACATTTCAAAAACATGCTAAGTAATCCAAACTGTAAATAAAAGTGGTTGAGAGGGAACAGAAAGCTCATGGAGACAGAATTAGTTCCACAGAAAAGACAAATGCCTGGTTAAGGCTACCTCAGATTAGTTACGAGCTGCAAATAAAGAATTGTAGCAGATTTGTTCCTTTTCTTTACAAGGGCATTTCTGAAACAATGAATTATTCAAAATCCTTCAACTTACTAAACTGGACCAGTTTTAACTGATGAAAATGCATTGTTTCAGTTAAGGTTTCAGCAGGCTTTCCAACATCCTTCAAAGTCATACAAGTCTTTGGCAAGGAAATAAAATTACTCTAAGGAGCAGCCAGCAATTAAACCATGCTAAACCCCAGGGCAATAAGGCTTTAAGCAGGGCAAAAGTGAAGGGGTCCAGTAACATGTACAGCTTGCCTGGCTCACACAAGCCTTGTCTGCACACCAGAAATCTTTGCAAGAGTAACTTATCTAGGGGGTAGTTATTATTTACAACTTCCACCCATGCCTTGGTACCCATTTGCTTGTGCAAACACAGCCCCAGGATTGCTGTACAATTCCTACTACGAGTCAGGGAAAAGACTTGCTCTAAAATCTCACATGGTTCTCCACATTTATCAAATGTGTGAGCCAGAGATGATCTCTCACCTTGTGCCTTAGGGACTGTGCATCCAAGGTTTGATCTGCACACCAGAAAATGCTTCCTGTGAGTGCCAAGTGTCTGTGTAAAACAGCTGATCTGCAGGACTGGGCTGCAGGGTAATTCATGGCCACTGCAGGGAAATCTAAATCAGTTTCCTCTGAATTAACCTAATCACATTTATTTTTTGAGATCCACTGTCTTCTTGCCAGCCTTCTCCAGCTGGATAACTGCAGGAAATTGGTTTCACACAGAGCCTAAGCTGTCTCAGCACCTCCCAGCCTTGCTTAGGGGGTCTTTCCATGAGCCTCTGTGTCTCCTTCAGCTGAACTGATACCAAACATGTTCTGGATTGACAGAGCCATCACAGGAACCACAGGTGACACCATCACGATATCAAATTGATGCTTCCAATCAGAAAACAGTATTTTTGCTAACCAACCCTGACAACTTACATAGGAATTTAAAATCCAGATTTATTTTTAGATTTTAAGCTCCAATATTCCCTTTAAGTAAGAACTCTATCTACAACTTTTAACAGAATTCTATATCCAACCCTCATTTCCAACTATGCCTCTGCCTCTCAGCACCCAGGAAAACACTGCACAGCTCTATCAAATCTACACTCTGCCCACTTTTCCTTGCTGTGTAAGGTTCTGGCTCCTCCACAGCAAACCTGCAGCTTCATCTGAGCAAAAGGGCAGAACACATCATCCAAAAACCCTTCAACAACCTGACATGCTCAGAAAAAATAAAACCAGCAACGCAAGGCATTTATTTTTGGAACACACCCCCTCTGCAAGCACCAAGCTGTAATGAGCAGGCTCTGCACAAACTAAATCTGTCTGCGACTTCTCTGCTGTTAAGGACCAGTATGAACAATGTTTCAGTAGACAGGAAAAAAGTTACCTACTTGGTACTCAAAATCCAACCCCTACCTCTACAAAATAAACACATACTTGATACCAGGACTCTGAAAATGACTCAACAACTACTGTAAGCAGAGGGCAAGCACCCCAAAAGGGTGAAAATAAAGACCTAAACTCTGGTTAAGTTCAAGTCCTTGTCCTCAGGGCAGACTCTATTAAGAGGCAAGATTAGAAAAACCTCAGGAGAAAAGTTGAAATAACTCAGAACACTGTCAAACACCTTTCCACCTGCCCTGCACATGAATTCTCTGCCCCTTGGTGAATGATAAAGAGCTCCTCCTCAACTGATCCAACACAGTCCGAGCTCCAAACAGCTGTGGTGCAGACATCCCCCAGTTACAGGGAAAGGACACAATTTTGGCTATAAATCACTCTTAAAACACCCCAGGCTGCTGAATAGCACTTTCTATATCAGTTGTGCCAGTCTTCTTTGAAGTCCAGACATGGATGTAGGGATATTAAGTATGTGTTCTTAATGGTTCTTAATTTTTACTGTTTTGTTTATTTTTTTTCAATTTTCACCACCAGTGCAAACTGAGATATTTTTATTAGGATCTGAAAACAACATTCAAGGTCAGTTTTCTGGAAATCTGCACAAACAGAACCTCTGCATTTGTGCAGAACACCAACTGTGTTCATGCAGCATCTATAGCAATGAACACACTCTGTTTTAGTGCCTAAGCAAGAAAAAGGTTTTGCCTTGGGCATTCAGAATTGAACATTCTGGGCTTTGCCATTTTAGAAAAAAAAAAATAAGGTGACGGTGAAAAAATAATTTGATTCCAAAATGAATCCCACTATTTGTAATTAAGTGCACTGAAGTTACATCTCACCTGACAGCAATGCCATTTGATTTTTGGTATGGGAGTACAAGTAGCACCTCTTCATGTTTAGGGGATGTTTACCCTGACCATTTTTACAAGAAATATGTATCACCATCACAGCCATCTCACACCTCAAGCCACTGTTCTGCCACCCTGTTACCAGAAATGCCAGTATTTCTGCCTGCAGGATGTCTGGTTAGCAACCAAGTAACAGCAGTGTGTTACAGACTTACTCTGTGGTTATGATTTAACTACACCCTGGACTAACCCAACTATTAGTCCCGGTTTAAAACAGTACTTTTGAGAACACAGAAGTGCCTCATCCTTTTTCTCCTTAAAACCAAGAGGATGTGTGCAATTCACCAATTAACAGCGCAGAACATCACCACAACAGTCAGTGTCATCTCTGCGCGAGCAGTTCTGTGAAAGGCTGTTCCTCATTCCTGCACACCATTTCAGAGAATCACGGAATGGTCTGCGCTGGGAGGAGCCTTCAAGCCCATCTCGTTCCAATCCCCCCGCCATGGGCAGGGACACATTCCACTACCTCAGGTTGCTTCAAGCCCCATCCAACCTGGCCTTGGGCACTTCCACGGACGGGGCAGCCGCAGCTCCTCTGGGCAAGCTGTGCCAGTGCCTCTGCACCCAAGTGTCATTTCCCATCAGACTGATTCATTCCCCCCACAGCCCGCTGTCACCCAACCGCTTCCGCCGGCCATCGCTGCCTCCTCACCTCCAAACTCCCCCAACTCCACCGCAACTCCACGCCGGGCCCAGCCGCAACCCTCGACCCACCTCAGCGCGACCCCGGCCCTCCCCTCCTCCGGCTCGCCCTCAGCCCCGGCTCCCTGCGCCCGC
>VXBQ01016885.1:740781-753445 GCA_013400175.1 Phainopepla nitens | reverse complement strand
GCGCAGGGTCAGGCACTGCCGCTTCGGCGCCCGGGCCGGCCCCGCCTCGCCCCCCAGGCACAGGGGGCTCATGGGCCCCCTCGGAGGGCTGCGCGTCCAGGTGCAGGAGCACCTGAGCCGGCCCGGCCACAGCGACGGAGCAGCGAAGAAGAGCAGGTGCATCTCGGCTCCGGCGGCGGTTGAGGAGGAGGCCCGGAGCGCTCTCAGGAGAGAAAGGGACCATGAACGGGGCAGCGGCGACCGCCAGAACGAGGAGAGGGTGCTGGAGCAAACTGGGAATAAGCCCTGGAGAAGAGCTGCTGTCCAAACAGAGCGACCCAGCCTGGCCTATGAGTCCTGCCCGGTGAAGGTGGAGAACAGCGATGCCCCGGCTGCATCCCAGTGCGAGCTTGGGAACCCTCCTCAAGATCAGAATATCCCGGTCTTGTTTCAGTCCTTACCTTCCATGTCCCATGTACAGCTCCAAGGCCCTCTGCCCTCGCAGCTGATGCATGTGACTCCAGTGCCGGTAAAACAAGTGCCAGTTCAATTGCAGCCTCTACTGCAGCGGCCAAAGATTGAAACAAAAAACGTTCCCCTCACAGTCCTGCCCTCGGATTCAGGTATTACGGTCGGAGAGCTTGCAGGGTGGCACGCAGGTGACAGGTTATCAGGCAGGAGAACAGGAGCTGGAAAACCATCCCTTCCCTTAGGCTGGGTTTAGCCCAACTCTTGCACAGCCTAAGACACAAAAGCACCAGAGCACAGAGTTCTGTAGTGGTTTGTTACAATCAAGGCAGTTTCGTCACGTTGCTCCCTGTCTGAATGAAATCCCTTAGAACAGTATTCAGAATTACACTGAGTTGTGATTGCAGTTTTAAGGTCAGGAATCTGCTTGATTTTTAAAGCTATAAAGTACTTGTATACCCTTCTGAAAATATCTGGACATGTTAAATGAAGAGCATTTTGAAACATCTATATTAGAAGCTTTTTTTAAAAATATCTGGGGTTTCAAAATTAATTACTTAAGCAAGGTCTTAAAGACCTTTTCCCTTTATCGATGATGTGAAAGAGTTAATTACTAAACTTTTTCTAGGAGGAAATTGCTTGCTCAGGGATCAGTTTTAAGGGGCCTGTGGATTCATCATGTTGCCAGCTCAATTTAAATGCAGCCTGTGTTTACAAAGAGGCAAAGCCAGGTGTCATGTAACAAATCGTTTGGGAACACCGGTTCCTCCAACAAAACAAGTATCCAAATCCGCAAAAAGAAAAAAAAAATAAAAAACCAGCTCAACAGAACCCAAGCGGAAACCCAAAACATCAACAACCATGGTTGAGAAGGCAGGGACTGCACAGGTGTGGGACTAAGCAGCCTCCCCATCCTTAGTCCTAGTCCCTGCATCCTTAGGGCTTTGTTTACGTAGTTCTGGTGGTGTAATAGATTTGCAGTGGTGTGGGCTGTGCTATACAACAATTAGTTTATAAATTCATAAGAAAACAAGCCAACTGAAATTCAAAGTAGTGTGTTAGCAGTCCCTAGTTCTTTCTATTTTATTTTTTTAATTACACATAACAAAAGCCAGGTAACTGATTCCTTGTGCAGCAACTCAGCGAAGGGCAGTGGGGGATTTTGTAGGAACTGCTCTCCAAATGTGCCCTTAGTTTCATCTGTTCCAAGGCTCCCGTGATGCTGTTGCCAGATATCCTGTGGGTGTAATATTGGGTGTGACCTCCTGTATTCCCTGAAGGTGATGATCTCTCCTTGCCTTGTTGCACAGGGATGCCAGACACTCCCTTCAGGAAGACCAAAAGTGGCCGTGTGAAGCGTCCCATGAACGCGTTCATGGTGTGGGCCCGGATCCACAGGGCTGCTGTGGCCAAAGCCAACCCAGGTGCCAACAACGCAGAGATCAGTGTCCAGCTCGGCCTGGAGTGGAGCAAACTCACTGAAGAGCAGAAGCAGCCGTATTACGAGGAAGCCAACAAAATAAAACTGAGGCACAGGGAGGAATTTCCTGGTAAATATCTTCGTTGTTTACCTGAATGCTCTAGAAGTGCAGGGCTCTTTGGAAAATCAATCTTTTGCATTATAGCAATTAATAGAGATAGAAAAAAAAAATACAGATATTTTAAGCACACAGTCCTTCTGTGTGCTTGAAAGTATGAATTTTTTTAAGCATCCAAAATGCTGGTGCTTAGAACACTGCAGCTACAGCAGCCTTTCTGAATGCTTTAATAGTCTAATGGCCAGAGAGTGAGTTTATTGTGAACGTGGCCTGCTGCATCAGTTTCCTTGCTCCAGAAACAGCTGCCCAGGTGGCCTGTAGTGACACATGCATCCATTCCTTAAAAGCAGGAAAGGGAAATGTCACAGGAAGCACAAACAGCATTGTATTCTGTGGGATTCTTTAACATATAGACTTGAGGTTCCCACATAATGGTGTGAAAAATGTTTCTCGGCCCTTTGTCAAGTGTTAAAATTTGTACCCTTAACTAATTCATTTTTCCAGAAGATAACAGAGCATAAGTACACTTTTAAAAAGCTATTGAGATACCAGGTGTTGTGATCCTTTCTTTCTCTGTTGTCATGATGCTGCTTGTTCACAATTCTGCCCAACCTGTCATAAACAAGGAAAAGAGCATCACTCTCCCTCTCTCCTTGCATCTTAAAAAAAAGTAAAAAAAAAAAAAAGGCATTTCTTTAAAGTTGCATTAAGAGTTAACCTGTGTTAGAAACCAAGCAGCTCAGTGTAAATTCATAATATATTCTTATGTCTGTTGGTGTTTGGTTAATGTTGTCAGGAAAAGGCAAATGTGCTCTTCCAAAATCTATCCAGGTTTCCTGGTGGGTCACATTTTCTATTATAACCTTGTATTTCTTGTAACCTGCAGATATATGTGAGACTTAAGGGTTTAAGAAAACAATGAGGAAAGACCACATTTTGAATAATCATGGTTTTCCTCCACTGAAAGCCCATGGCACAGTGAGTGTCACGTTCTCCTTAATGTGCTTTCCTCAGCTGGGCCCACATCACTCCCCAGTGTTTGATATTTCTTTGTCTCACAAGCAGCTACTACTTGATAACTTCTAAACAATACCCAAATATTTCTATTTTGTTTCCATCTCCAGTAAAATTCCCCATTTCCAGCTCACCAAGACAAGTGGAGCATTGCCATTGCCTAAAGGAGCTGGTTTTGGGCTTGTCTTATCAGGTCCTTCAGAATTACAGATAATATAGCTTTAGATAAATAATGAAACCATCCAGATTATTGAATGTCTGCATCTTTTTTTTCATCTCTGGCAGGTTGGGTTTATCAGCCAAACAAAAAGAAGTGTTCTCCACCACCTGGCTCTGCTGCATTTTTGGGCACTTCCCAGAGTACCATCACCACAAATCCAGCTGGCACCCTTCCCTTCTCATCACCTACTTACACTTTTGTCAACTCCAGTGTTAAGAACAGTATTGGACGTCCAGTCTGTGAGTTTTCTGTAGTGAATTATTGTTAAAATTCACAATTTACCTGTTCCAGTAAGAGGTTGTATTTACAGGAGCATGTAGTGACAGGGCAAGGGGAAGTGGCATCAAACTGAAAGAGAGTAGGTTTAGATCAGCTATTGGGAAGAAACTTTGCTGTGAGGGTGGTGAGGCCCCGGCACAGGTTGCCCAGAGAAACTCTGATTATTTATCAAAACTTCCTTTCTACTTGAGATGTTAAGCTACAGCTGCTTCTTTCCCTTGTTTGATCTCCACCTCTCAGGTACCCTGGAAGAATCCTTCTTTTTACAAAAAGTCCACACTGGCAGTGAAGTAGTGTGAGAGCCAGTGTAAGAGCTGATCTGCATATTCCTTAGAGAAAGCTCTGGCTCTGCCAGTGCATGGATAATGAATTTCAACAGCAAATAGCTCAGATCCAGGCAATGACATTTTCCTCTTTAAGCATCCTGGAAAGGGCTGCTTTCTTTGCAAAGAGGCAAGAAAATGAAATGCCTGATTGTGCTGTGTGGTAATACTTGGAGATATTAAAACAAAAGAATACTCAGCTTTGTTCTGGTGAAGTTCTGAGTTGGTGATGTTTGAAAATTCCTATGTGATGTGTTTTGAAATCCTTCTCTATAAAGACAGCCCTGTTGATGAGGTGATTTGGAAGTGTACGTTGAAGTTTGTGCTCTGCAAAGCATTTCAAAGTAAAATTGTCTAGTGGCTATGTTCATTGATGAAATAAGGAGACATATTGGAGATCAGGGTGTTTTAGGCTCCTCAGCACACAGATTTGTTATAAATTTGGTTCACATCAGTAGACTTGTGAGGTCTTCTGAGCTGAAGGCACACTCCAACCCATTGTGGGGCCTTACTAGGACAAGACAGCCTCACCAGAGCAGTAGACTCTCTTTAGCTGCTTCCTTCCACCCCTGGGTTTCTGTGGAACGAAGCTTTTAACGTGTGGGCTCCAAACCCATTTGTCAGAACACAAGAGGTGTATGACATGAGCTGCCAGGAAAGTTTGTGAAGAAATGTTCTATCTGTACCCGGAAATGCTGTGGTTTGCTGTGGTGCTGTTTATCAGAACTCAGTGTTCATGTCTGATAAATAACTGTTTTGTTCCCTGAAGGTGAGTCTTCTGCCATCCGCCTGCCGGCTTCTTCCATCCAGCACGCTGGGCCCATGGCCCTTTTCCAGACCACGGCTGCAAGCACCACATCAGTGGCTGTTGCAGTTCCAACCCTGCCCCTGCGCCCTGTGGTTTCATCACAGCACTTTGCTGAACCTGCTCAGACAGAAGCTTTTGTATCACCTGGGCTCAATTTCTCCCTGAAGAGACCTGCACCCATTTTCACTGAGAGCTTCAACCCAAGTAACATCAGCAGCACTAGTGGCAGGTTTTCTGCCTCTAACAGTGAGATCCCAGGGATTTCTGTTTTTCCTAGAGGCATAGCTCTTCCCCAGGCTACCCCTTTTATTCCCTCACCTGCCTACATGTCTGCTCCCATTGGACAACCAGCCAGTTTGTTTGGAGGAACGCCTCAGTTTCCATTTTGCCATCCTTCCTTTATACCTGGACCTCGCTGTTTTCCCTCAAGGTAATGAAAACATTCCAATACCAGTAAGAAAAAATGTTGAAAGGAGCAGGCAGCAGGTGGAGCACTCAGAGGGAAAGGAGCTCTTACCTTCCTGTGGCTGCTGTGTGGTGGGACCCCCTGGCCTCAGCCTGCTCGTAATATGTGCTCAGTTACTGAAGGCTCCATAGAACTATTGCAGTAATTGGCACTCCCAAGGCCATGGAAAACAGAAGTATCTTCTTTCCACTTTATGGTCTAAGTGCAGTTGGTTTTGGCAGAAGAGCATTAAGTAGAGATAATGTAAATATACTTTGAAAACGGTCAGATAGAATTAAAGTGGGTATGTCCTGGAGATATCTCCTGAGTACACCATGATTGCCATAAGTGCTAATATTTCTGAAACCCAGCCTGGTGGGAAGTGTCTGCAGAATTCTTGTGGAAGTAGTAATTCCTAGTTCTTCCTTTTCAGTCAGTCAGAGGTCCCCTAATCAAAGGATTTCCAGGTGAACACATGTAGGTTTTTGTGGGTATTTCCTGGGCTGAGCACGCACAGAAAGCATCAGTGCCCTGCTGCAGGTGGACAGCTCAGGAACCAGCCATGTGATGCTTATTCTTTACAGGACATTATTTTTCTTTCATGACTGTGCAGTAGCAAACCTAACAAATTATTACGATTATTAGACTTAAATTTTACCTGTTTATGCACTGCTTATTCTCACTCGTAGCAGCAGCCAGTATGTTCCTTTAGCAGTAAGACCACGTGGTCTTTAATTAGGGCTAATGATGACCCATCAAACTCAGAAAATCTTCAGGAGCTGATGAGTGCAATACAAGAAATTTCCATTTTGAGGTCCTTTAAAGAAACACAGGACACATATTGCCAAAATTGCTAAAAATGATCTTTGCTCAGCCCTTGGTGTCTGAAATGAGACAGTTTTGTGAGGTTTCTGAGAGAGAAGAGTTCTTGTAGCATAAAGGACTGTTCTGATTTCACTCATTAATGGACTTCTGAAGGCTGCCAGCTTTGCTGATGTCAGGGTCTTTCTAGTACAATGAATTATAAGTTCTTTGTCCTATAAACTCATTTCTTGCATACAAGAGTCATGGTTTCTGAACTGAAAGTGTAGATGTATGCACTAAAAATTTAAATATTAGATTGGAATGATGAATAGTCCCCTTGAAGCCTCAGTAGATATTGTATCAATGTCTTCACGATGCCTGCACTGTACAGCTGTATTACTTCTTTGCATATTTTGTTTTCTTTACAGTGTAGTGAATTTCTCTAAAACACTGTAAATTACAATCCCAGTGTCATTCTGCATCAGAATAAAAATTCAGGCATCTGCCACTGGAAGAATACAGTTCTATTTGACATAGTAACTTCCTGCAATTTACTATGTGGTTACTTCTTGAAAATTTATTGCTGTAAGTTCTTTAAATATTAACATTGAGAACCACATATTGGGCACAAGGCTTCTCTGTCCTGTTTGATAACAGTGTAACAGATGCAAGAACTCACTAAAAATTATAAATAAGAGCATTTTACCCCAGGTCTGTCACAAATTTTGGCAGAAATTACAGAAATTACACAAATTGACTTTTGATGCTTTGTGTTATCAATCTGAGTATGTTGGTTAACTCACTGCATGCTGGTTTATCCATGCTATTATTTGATTGATAAATACAGTGGGGTTTATGTTTGGTCTCAGAGCAACCTCACGTGTGCATGAGGTTGAAGAGATGCTTATGCACAGAAATGGGATCTGAATGACTCTTGTTATGGCCCTGGTGCTGAAATTAGGCAGGGTTTTAAATCTGTATGTTTTCAAAAGGAGGATAAGCTGAGTAGCAAGAACATCAGTGTCATTGTGCAGCCCTGCATTTCTGAAAGCCAACCTTGAATCTCTTCCCTTGCAGCACGTTCCCACTCAGAGCTCCGTTTGGCTACGGGAATTTCCCCAGCTCAGTGAATTTCCCCAGCTCAGTGAATTTCCCCAGCTCAGTGCCTCAGTGCTTTGGCTTTTACGAGGAGAGGAACCAGAGGCAGGAGGTGATATTTTCCACTCTGGATGAAGACTATAGTTTCAGGGCTTACTCAGAAGAGAGGCTACGAGAGAACCAGCGTGTCTATGGGAGCCCTGAAGTTGTGTCCTGTCAGAGCACCTGCAGTGAGCAGCGAGTTCTGAGCCCCCTGCCACAGCTGGACGTGGAAGTGGTTGAGGAGGTTTTGCCATCCCCCCCATCTACTCCCTCCAGCACTTACATTGTCAATGTAACTGACAGTGATGAGGAAGAGGAAGTAAAGTTTTTTCAAGTATTGTAATTTCTAAAACGTATTATAATCCAGAGAAATATTATAGAATGGGAAATAAATGTTTTCAACAACACCACCTTTTCAGTCAGTGTGTTCAGTGGGAAATGCAGGTAGCTTTAGTAAGTTGCACAGGTCATTTTGAAGAGTCTGATGAGCTGTTTGGATAAGAAGAAAGTCTTATAAATAGCAGAAAATGCCTGTTCATTTCTAAATTCTCACTGAAAGCTGATCTGGCCTGCAGGAATGCATGTGGCCAAATGTACAAATTCCTCTACAAGTATGTTTCGGGGTATAAAACAGCTGTATGTGAGATTATTCTCTAGCTCTAACTTCCCTCTTCTCCCATCTTTCTTTTTATACCCTGTGGAGTAGGATATCAGACATATTTCAATGCACCAGAATCTAGAATGGTACACAACTATTGTGATTAATTCTACCAAGGCCAGAGAAAGGGAAGACTGGTTTAACACATCCTGGACATACTGATGGGAAACAACATGTGAGGGTGATCCCTTCTTCCCTCCCAGCTAGAGCTGATGTCCTGGAGTGGTTGTTAAGGATCTGTGTCACTGCAGCCAGCCCTCAGCTGAGCTCTCCTGAAGGCTCTCCTGTCTTGTCTGCAACAGAAGTGAAAATTACACAAACAACCCACTCAAACATGGTGTCCTTGCATTATGTCTGGCAGCTTGGCAGCCAGTAAATCATGACAGAAGAGATTTTTAGTTCCCATTTCTAGGTAATTTCAGCTCACCCACAAACTTTCCCATAATGCTGATTCCTGAAGTGCCCAGTATCTGTGCTGTTAACTTCTCCTAAACTGTGTGAAGTGGCCAGTGTAGGCCAGTGTTGGCAGGGCCAGTGCCTTGGTGACTGTGTGCCATCCTGCAAGGCTTCATGGCAGTGCAGGGGGTAATTGGGACATAAAGGGGACATGTTCTATCTCTTATAATTATTTTCTTTCTTACTGTTTACCTTAATCTAAACTAAAAACCACCTTGCACCCTGAGCTTGAAAAATAGATGAAGATTTTCTGTACAAAGTTTGTTTTCCTCCTGCTACTGTAAAAGTCTAAAGACAGTGCTTCCCAGTGCATCACTGCTATCCATTTACAGAGACAACTTTCTTCTCCAAAATTTCTGGACAGTTCTATGGACTGGATGTTATTAAAAGCCCTTGTGCTGTTAGGCCTGTTTCCCTTCTCCTATGAGAATTAACTGTTTCAGTGTAATAACTGTTGTGTTGGAGAAGTTTGCAGGCAGCACAGAGAGGATTTTAAGTGTTTCACATGGAAATAGAGTTTAAAAGATTTGTCTGCAGATATAATCATCTTCAAGTTCCCTTGCCTGTAGGAATGAAGCAAAAGTCATAGCAGAAAGTGGTAGCAGTGACCCACCCTCAGAAAGAAGCACAGGGAGTGCTTTGATACGCTTTTGCCATCAGCACTTTGGGACAAGCCCTTGTCTAGCTCCTGATCATCTTACAGCACTTCTCCCTCTTTGGCAGGACAGCTGCTCCAGGGCCCTTCCAAATATTCCTGCTGTCCTTCATGGGTGATGGAAAAGCAAAGCTCAACAGAATATTCTGGGTCAGCTGAAGCTGCTCTCAACTGTTAAGACACTGGATAAAGGAGTTAACAGGACAGTCCTCTCCCTTCCCTGCTAAGACTTTGATTCTGGGTAACGTTTCCTTTGGTGTCAGCAGGAGTCCCCTCAGAGCACTTTGTTCCATAGCCTTTCCTAGGAGAGAGTTCCAGTGAGATATTACTGAGCTCTGATACATGTCTCAGTCATTCTCTGCTCAATCTGCTTCTTGAATGGGCATGTTTCCTCTCCCTAGGTCCATTTTTTCCTAGGTGCCTAATTCCTGATTGTAAAGGGAGAAACGTCATCTTTTGCTCTCCAGCTAACAACAATAGCATTAAATCATCTTGAAAATTGTCGAGCAAGTGCAGAACCCCCTCTGCAAAAGCTCTGTCATCAGCTTTGCCCTGGGGAGGCTGAAACCCCTCATTGTGGAGCCTAGTGAGAGAGCCTTGCTCCGGGTGCTGCACGGAAGCTGCTGCTCCATGCCTTAGCCACAGGGGATGCAGCAGATGAGGGAACAGAGCAGACCTGAAATTCCCAGCTGATACTCTTAATCAGGCAGTTTGGATCCTGGAGGAAATGAGTCTGAGCCTGTGTAATTCTTAGATAACAAGTCTGACCTTGTTCTGTGAAATCCAGCAAATGTCCCACTGATTTTGGGAAGAGCTTTTGAAGAGATGGGCACAGGCAGGATCTGACTCACCCTATGCCAGAAGCAGCATTACAGCACCTGAGCACCGTTAATAACTCTAAAATATCCTGAATTTTTCCATGCAACAATGTCTCAGTAATGTAAATGATCTATCATATATATATATATAGATAGATTAACCTATATATAACCCCTGCACAGCGTGTCGTTATATTTTTATACCGGGAGTTTCTGGTGGTTTTAAATTGAGATATCAATTCTCATATTACCAAGATCCAAAGGTAAAAATATCACTATATAACAAATGCAAATATTGCACGTATTTTATTTTTATGATACTTGAACACTGAAAACAATCACAAGCAGATAGCTGTTGGCCTAAATATTTTAATAATCTTAAAATAAGGCTCATTTTATTCCATTTTGTGCTTTTTTTAGCTGATCTTCTTTTAGAGAAATATATGGAGCAGTCCCAAAAATTTGTTGGACTAAGAAGATTTGTGACGATCTTTTAGTACAAGCATACATGTTCCTCATCAGAGTTTTGGGTTTTTTTCCTTTTTTTCCTTTGGGTAGGCAGAAATTTTATGCAGGGATGAAAGCAGAGTAGCTAAATTTGTGTCTAAATTTGGCTTGCATTTTTACTTATTTATAATATAGACATGCACAATAGTGCCATTGTTTTCTTCTATATTACAGGCAGCTATAAATAAGTAGGGGAATTCACAGGAAAAAAAAAAATCAAGATTTCCCTTCAGGATATTCCATATGATTAGAAAAGAGTTAAAATTTTGCCTCTGTATTTTTTGCTCTTTGAAACAAGAAGATTTAATTATGCCGTGAAAATTCATGACCTCTTTCTATGGGTCAGCTGAAATGTCACTTAGGGCCCTCTCCCCATGATTATTCCCTCCAGGTGTCCTTACAATGCCTGACTTTCCTCTGCCAGGGTGATATCAGGAATAAACTGACCTTCACAAGATCAGAGAGATCAGTTTGTGAGGTGCTGGGGGACAAAGGGACATATTTGAGATATAAACCAAAATGGTATCTGCAAATGGGAGCAGTCACATTTCCTTTGGGCAGCCCTGGCAGGAGCCTGCAAAGACCTTCAGTACAGAAGAGATTAGAGTTTTCAATAGCATAAATAATCCTCTGGACAAGAGACAAAATCATTACTGTTGTGTGGCACACCTTGGTTTTGAAGGGAGAATTCACTTCCTACCAGCCTGATTTACTGACACACTCTGAAAACCTATCCACGTGCAAATTCTCCCCATTTCTCATTCCCCTGGTGGTTCAGCTACACAGACACTTTAAGTATGGAGATGAATGGAAAGGGCTGAATTGATAACGCAGATCAATGTCTGTCTGAAGAGTGTGGCTGAGGGGTAATGGCTCTTCCTGCCACTCGGAGCTGACCCCATAAAAGTCCGTGTCAGCCAGCCCTTGCAGCCTGGAGTGGGGCTGCAGCCGAGCTGGCCGGGGCTCACACACTGGCACACGGAAGGCACTTGCTTTCTGTGGGCTCAGCGTGTGCTGAGAAGGGAGCTCCTACAGCACCGTGGAGTCCCCCAGTGTTTGCAGCTGGTAACCTCAGCGTGGCCCCGGTAGCTTGGACTCCCCTGTCCCGCTGTGACCCCGACCCCCCGGGCTAATTCAGCAGTGAGACCCAGCCCCCCGGGTGCTCGGCTCCCCGAAGGGCAGAGATCCAGCAACAGATAATGTGTGGGCTTCAAGCCTTGGCTCAGCCCTGTAGGATGCAGGAGAAGACAGAGATGCTCCTTTGGGAGCCTCATGGCAGTGACTGGATATCCCTGAAGGGCAGCACCGGGAATACGAGCTGTGGATGTTCCCAAGTCGATCCTCAAGCCTGGCCCTCCCATCGACCACAAGGGAAGAGGGGCAATGAACATCCTTCTGCTTCTGCCCTTTTATACAGGCGCATAAAAATCTATCCTGTATCACTTCAACTGTCCAGGAGCAATGTATTTCCCAGGAATGGAGAAATTTAGGATGTCTCTGGAACCATGGGATCAGCTATGGTAAGATTGCACACAAATACAGCAAACAAATGCATAAACAACTCTCGAGCTCCTTCCTTCCCCCAGCTCTCCCCTTTTTCCTAGCTTTGGAGGCACAATGGATTTCCGCGCTGGCGAAGGCGCTGGCGGGGAGGTTTTGCAGAGGGAGCCCCAGGGAGGTGCTCAGGCTTCCCCCTGCCCGGGAGCGAGGACAGAGGCCGGCTCAGCCGCGTCCGCGGGGCAGAGCCGCCGGAGCACCGGGAGTACCCCGGGCTGCGCGCAGGGAGAAGAGAGAGGAGGGGGCGAACGCGGAGCCGGGCTGTGGTGGGAGGGGACAAGCGCCGGGCGGTTTTATAGGGCGGTGGCGGCGGCGGAGAGCGGTCCCTGCCCGGAGCCATGCGGGGCCGGGGGCTGCTCTGCGGCATCGCCCTCTCGCTGCTGCTGCGGCCGCCGCCCCGTGAGTGCGGGGTGCCCGGTCCGAATGCGGGGTGCTCGGTCCGAGTGCGGGGTGCCCGGTCCGAATGCGGGGTGCCCGGTCCGAATGCGGGGTGCCCGGTCCGAGTGCGGGGTGCCCGGTTCGAGTGCGGGGTGCTCGGTCCGAATGCGGGGTGCCCGGTCTGAGTGCGGGGTGCCCGGTCCGAATGCGGGGTGCCCGGTCCGAATGCGGGGTGCCCGGTCCGAATGCGGGGTGCCCGGTCCGAGTGCGGGGTGCCCGGTTCGAGTGCGGGGTGCTCGGTCCGAATGCGGGGTGCCCGGTCTGAGTGCGGGGTGCCCGGTCCGAATGCNTCCCTCTTCTCTCCCGCCCCGGCTTCGTGCTGCCTGAACCCCGGGCGCGGAGGGGCCGGGGATGCTGAGGCTCTCCCCTTGTCTCCGCAGCCGCGGCCGCTGAGGAGCGGCTCCAGGCCGAGCTGGTGGTGCCGCGCTGGGCAGCCCCGGGGGGACCCGGCAGCCCCAAGGTAGGTCCTACCCAGCGCTCGGCTTCTGTTTCGTTTGCAGACCTACCTTTGTGGGGCAGGGGGGGGTCGCGGGTAGCACAGCACCTGGCGATCCGCG
>VXBQ01016885.1:688359-738388 GCA_013400175.1 Phainopepla nitens | reverse complement strand
AAGGTAGGTCCTACCCAGCGCTCGGCTTCTGTTTCCTTTGCAGACCTACCTTTGTGGGGCAGGGGGGTGTCGCGGGTAGCACAGCACCTGGCGATCCGCGTTTGGGGTTTGTGAGCTGCGGGGAGGAGCCAGGAGCTGCCATAGCTCCTGCAGATCGCAGGAAAGGCTGTGAGAGCTGGCTGGTGCATCTGGGAGCTGCATTCACCCTGCCCTCTGCCATGCCTGAAGGCCTCTGTAGATCTGTATCTGCCTGATCCGTGTCTGTGAAGGGGAGCGGGGCTGTGCAATTGGTGGTGTTAGGGAACAGCAGGATAGAAGAATCTGCTGTAAGATAAGCCCAGAAAGCCATCCGTGTCCCAGACTGTATCAAAATAAGTGTGACCAGCAGGGCAGGGGAGAGGATTCTGACCCTCTACTACAGTTGTCCACCCCCACCTGCAGTGCTGTGTCTGGGATCCCCAGCACAGGAAAGGTATTGACCTGCTGGAGCCAGGCCAGGGCCGGGCAGTGGAGATGCTCCAAGAGCTGTAACACCTCTCCTGTGAAGATAGCCTGAGAGAGTTGGGGTTGTTCGTGCTGGAGAACTCTCTGGAAAGACCTTGTAGCACCTTTCAGTACCTAAAAGAGCTACAAGAGAGCTGGAGAGGGACTTTTTACAAGGGTGTGGAGTGACAGAAAAAGGGAGAATGGCTTTAAGCTGAAAAAAGGCAGATTTAGATTAGATATTTGGCAGAAAATTTTTACTGTGAGGCAGTGAGGCTCTGGGAGAGGTTGTCCAGAGAAGCTGTGAATGCATCATCCCTGGATGTGTGCGAGGCCAGGCTGGCTGGGGCTTGGAGCCATCTTTCCTATGGGAAGGTGTTCCAGCCCAATGGCATCCCCAATGGGGATGGGACAAGATGATCTTTAAGATCCCTTCCAGCCCAAACTACTCTCTGGTTCTGTGAATCCCAGCTGTGAGGGTGCTTCACTAGGTAAGAAAAGCCAACCAGCAGCTGAGGTGGGTTTGGCTGTGTCTCAGACTCTGGGTGTTAATACAGATCTGACCCCTGCTGCTGTTCCATGGGTGGATGAAGTGGTGTGTCCATAGCCTCCAGACTGACAATCATGGAAGTCCAGACAACATCAAACACAAAACACAGTTCAGCTTCCCAGGCTTGGCGTTGTTGCAATCAAGAAGTAATTGACTGCAGTTTCGTGATCAAGAGAAAGGAAAGTTCACAGGGTATTTTCTACATTGTGAACCAAAAAAAAAAAAGGGAAGCTCAGCATTATGGAGACTTGCTGTTTTTCTTGAATATAGTGGTGTTATTTGGGAATTTATTAATGGGTCTTTTCCATGTAATGAGACTGTCAAAAACTTATCATTGTGTCCTATTACACACAAAAAACCCTACAATGACTCACTCGTGATCGTAATTCTTTTTAAAATGCCCTTGTGACACTGCCTGAAAGTTTTGGTTCTGTTATTGATGGTGATGCAAATACATCTGGAGAGCATTTCCCCTTATATAAATTTGCTGGGTCTCGGGGGTCGCACTTGGTTTGTTTCAGGCAAGTTCCCATTGGCCCTGAAATGAGTGTTAGCAAAAGCTTATATACAGCTGGGTTGTTTCATTTACACAGCAACTGATGGACTGAAGCAGTGGGATTACTGAAGGAGAAGGGAGGGTGATTTTAGCAAAAGTGATGTTTGCACAACTTTGGGAAGAGATTTTATGGTGATGGAGACCCTCAGCTATGGACAAGGCACCCTTACACTGCTTTCATGTTAGTGAGTGAAGCACAGACCTACCCTGGCTGGAGTCTGAAGGCATCCACGGGTCCCTGTTCCCTGCCTTGTACTGGCACTTTCTGCCAGTGAAGGAACGATGTGAATATCTCTGGAAGAGACGTGATTCCTCTTGTCCTGAAATAGGCTCCTAAAAATGTCTTTCTGCTGTGACAACAAAGGAAGCTTTGGTTAACTAGCTCAGATATTTGACTCTTCAACCTCTGGGGCAAGCTGGGATGTCCTGTGATGTTGTGCTGAGCACAATCTACAGCAGAGGGAGGTGCAGGAAGCTCCTCCCATCCAACTGCACCTCCAGCCACTCCAGCACCAGCACTTGCTGCCTTGCCTGAGCGCTTTGTTTCTCCTGAGATGCCAGCTGGTGTCTCTAGCTCAGGTACAGGATCCCAGCAGATGCCTGTACTGCTTCCTGGCTCTGCATGGCTGTGCTGTGGGTTGCATCCCTTCCTTTCCCCATTACTCCAGGTCTGAAGCAGGAGGAAGGCAAGGGGTGGTTTAAGGTCAGCTGCAATTTCCAGTTTGTATTTGGGGATGTGTTCGTAGTTGTGGTGTGTGAGTAACAGGCACCCTCTCTCTTGCACACAGCACCCCCTCCAAGCTGAAGTTACAGTAAAGGCAGAGGGCCAGGAGCTCATCTTGGAACTGGAGAAAAACAGGTAAGTGTGCCTGTGCCCTGCACTGTGATCCCACTTAAATAATGAATAAGGATTACAGTGAGATCAACAGGAAAACCTCCACTGACTTCAACAGGGTTTTGATAAAGACAGGATGTGGAAGTCCTTCGCTGGATTTCAAGGTTATTCCAAGTCCCCTCAGATGTTAATCAGCCAAGCAGCACACTATAGCAGAGCTTTGTCAGCAAAAAAAAAACAGATGGTGACCTGGCCCTCAGTGTGTAAACTTATTTTTGCATCATAATTCTTCCTACATTAGCTGGAAAATGTTGCTGATATGGAGCTCCCTATTTACCAAATGGCTCAGTGCTTTAGAGTCAGTGTGACTCTAATGAGGATTTCATTTGCTGTGATCCAAAGAGGTCCTGCTCTGCTGCCTAGGAGAAATGATCTGACAGTTTCAATTCCATTAGGGCCCTTCATGCTAAAGCAGACTGAAAAATTGTTTTTGCATTAACTGAAATGCAGCCTCCTCTCAGGCACATGAGAGCAATGCTGTGTGCTATCATAGGGTGTGATGCATATAGAATTCAGCTGAAGCTGCAGGAGATAAAGGCAGGGAGAAGGATTCTGGTCTGGAGGCCACCCCAGGGCCCTTCTGCCCTGTGAGTACACTGGTTTCCAGTCGTGGAACAGCACCTGGGGATTTAGCTGCAAGAAGCTTGTCTTTGCTCAGCAGTTCATTTGCACTGCTGGTGTTTTATTTATTTTTAAATGGGTTTGAAGATTTATCTATGGAAATACAACCAAATGTTCATCTGCTAGAATCAGTGGGAATAATAACATCAGAATAATGGCTTTGTTTACATTTAAAATGTATTTTATGGACATCTCAACCACAGAGATTGAGGGCTCAGCTTTCCTCCTGAAAGAGGGAAATGTCAGGAGATCTTACTAGTTCTGGTAGCAGTGCATAAACCTAAATGCTATTCAGGGTGTTTTGGAGGAAAACCAGATTTTTTTTTTGTCACTGTCTGCAGTACAACCTGAAATGTGATGGCTGATGGAAGATGAGTACCTCCTGTGACGTGTTTTCTGTAAATAGTCACAAAAGCTGCTGAGAGTTCCATTGCTGCAAGAACTGGATGCTTTTCACCATCATGCACCTGTGTAGAACTAAACAGAAATAGCTGTAAATTCTGTGTTTTTTAGCATGTTTCAGCTGGGAAAATAACACCAGGCACCATGAGCACTGCTAAGCCAGTCCTGTCTGGAGCAATAGCTGCTGCTGGTGACAGCGGTACCGTGCCAGGTCTGAGCTGAGCCTGGAAGCAGCACAACCTCTGATGCTGCTCCGGGTCTCCTTCCAGCAGCCAGATCTTGCTGATTCTGCAGTTGCTATGCAAAGGTGAATATTTCTGGCACAGAAGAAGCTGGCCAGAGAAAGGATCCTTGCTGAGTGTGAGATCCAAGCCCAGTGATGTAAGCTCCAGGTGCTCGCGGGAGCGGTGCCGTGCTATTTCCAGCACAGAAAAACCCTGTGCTGGTGTTAGTAAACAGAGTTATAATAATAGAAGGTTCCTATTGTGTTTATTTCCTGAAATACATTTTCATTCATTGAGATGTATACACACAGGCTTGGAAGTATGTGCACACATTTCCACTGCAGGACGGATCTCCTTTCCAAGTGCTGATGAAATACAGCAACTGGTTTGGAGCTTTTAATTCTAATTTTCAGTGGAAAATTCAGGTGATTCTTAGATAGCAGTGCTTCATGTGGGAGTCTTGCCAGGCCTCAAGTCCTTGCTCAAGAAAGGTGATGGTACAATCACAAAATGCAATTAGTGGAAAGGCTCCACTTCTCAGAGACTTGTGAAAGTGCAGAAGTAGTTTAGAGACTTTAGTTAGAAGAGGAATGATGCAGTCCCTGGGAGTCTTGTGTATTTATCAGCATCCACAGAGCACTTTTAAGCGGAGGCAAAACTCTTCTCCTTGTTGAAGAGTGTGGCAAGGCAGAACCCAGCCTGGCCCCTCACGTTCCCAGGCTGGGGTTTCTCCACAGCACCCAGGAGCTGATCACTGCTCTTGCTTGTCTTACAGGGCAAGCTGAGGTTCTGGATGAGGTTTGGGGTGCTGAGTAGCTGCAGCATCCAGGACTTCTTCTGGGAAGAGTTGGTTGCAGCAGCAGAAGTCCCCCAAATAGGAAATGTCCCTTCAAAGCTGTACAAAACCTGTAAGCTGCAGGTTGCAGACTCACATGAAAATGGGCATGAGAGAACTGCAACTTCAAGGAAGTTGAGGCTTTTAAAAGTAAAATAAGCCTCAGAGTACTGGGCCATTTAATTACTCCAATTTAGAGGAGCCTTTGGAAACCAGCTTTGCTGCTGAGGTTGTTGCTGTGCTCCCCCTCTGTCGCTGGGCTCAGCAGAGTGCTGGCACCCACCAGCCCACTCAAATGTGGGCACCCATCTGGCCCACATTTTACTCTTGTATTCACACCCCAGACTCCCATCATTCCAAGAAAGCATGAAATGATTGGCATAATTTGGGTTTGGTTGGGATATGATTTACCCAGTGGTTCCCAAAACTAGAAATAAGATATGACAAGCCACTGAAACTGTTTCAGGTGATGTTCTTGGTGGATTAGGCAGCCTTGTTGCACATTCCCCACTCTTCTTCTGGAGAGACAACTGATAAAATTGCTTTGAAAAGTGGGGGAAATGTCATAATCTGTATTTTGGTAGGGGTGCACTAACTTTGGAAGAAACATTCTGGTTTCAACATGTGGAAGAAATATTCACACCATCAAATTTCGTATTCCATAAGAAAAGGACACTGTGTTCATCCACAAAATGAAACACAGAAATTATTGCATATCTTGCTTCAGAGCTGTGCCCAACTCCGTGTTTTGTAATAAGCTCATCACACATCTGCATTTGGGTTTCATATATCTGTGAATACAATTATTGCAATAGCAGTTAACATAATATTGCATTATTTCCTGTCCAGGAATTTGATAAGAAGTCAGAAGCGCACTGGAGTTTCAAGCAGAGTTCATGACACACTAACATTTCAGGATAATGACAAAATATATCACTCAAATGACTTTGGCTTGTTTTAAATGACTCAAATCCATGTCCTGCAGCTGTGGGATTGGAAAGCTCAAAGCTGCACAAACAACAAATATATGGAGAGTTGCCTATAAAGCAGCTTTAAATTTGGCTGGGGCTTAGGAGCGGAAGAATCTGAGTTGCAAACTTTGGATGAAAAGTGACTCTTTTTTCAAAGGCATTTGCATTTGTTAATAAAAAGCAGCTTTGAGCCAAGCAGGGACAGGCTGAGAGCCTCTCAATGTGTGTGGCAGCACTGCCTGGTGGGAGCCTTTTCTTAGTGAAGAGGAGAGCTCCCATTGCACAGCAGAAACCTGCATGGATTTGTCTTCCCACCTCAGTGAAGGACAGGGAGCAAAAAGATCTTCTCTTTTCTCTCTTTTCTCTTTTTTCTCTTTTCTTCTTTCTGTGTCTCTCATGGGAAGAACAGACTTGGGAAAGGCCCTCTCAGCTGCCAAGGGTATTGGAGGCTTCTCCAGGGGTTGTCCCTGCCTGTGGGTGAATCCCTGGGACAGCCTGGGGCTGTTTGTCTCAGCTCCTTATTCTGGCCACTGCACTGGGTGGCAGAGCCCCAGTGGAGATGTGCAGGAGCTGTCTGAGGACAGAAGGAAGGAGGTCCAGAGCTCATCTGGTCTGACCTCTGGAGCCAACAGAAAGTTGCTTTTAGGCCAACCTGCCTAAAAGCAGTATCATTTCCAGGCTCTGCTGGCCCCACCTGGGTAGATGGCAAGTGCTCCCACCCAGCCTGACGCTCTCAGTGCTGCAGTAAAAGATCTGTGTGTCACTTGTATTCCAGTGTTTCCTGCTTTTGCACTTTTCCAGGGCCTCTCCTACCAACTGAGTGAGGAAGTTGCTGCCCGGTTCTGAGCAGGAAGGATATATGAGCTTATTCCACTGATGGGCTACATCATCAGTGTCTAATGGGCTTCCTTCATGGGCAGGGGTTAAGGGTTATGCAAAGGGGGGAAATTGAGTTTATCCTGCTCTACTGTCTCTTGGAATCATCAGAAAAACAGGGGTGGGACCTGGAAAGCCACAGCTGCTTTCCAGCTTCCTGATTCCCTCAGGATATTCAGTGATTCCTCTGTGTGGGGCAGAGAAAGAGACCAGGAAATGGA
Organism: Phainopepla nitens; assembly: GCA_013400175.1. Classification (NCBI taxonomy): domain Eukaryota; kingdom Metazoa; phylum Chordata; class Aves; order Passeriformes; family Bombycillidae; genus Phainopepla; species Phainopepla nitens. The sequence continues at coordinate 731,754 of VXBQ01016885.1, read as the reverse complement.
GGCTTTTAAATCTTTTGTGCACTTACTCATTATCAGCCAGTTTTCCATTTATTTCATTTCCTTTTTCCTCTCCGGGCAACCTTTGTGGTTCCTATTGGTAAGCCAAGGGTCAATCTGACAAATCTTGCTTGAGTCCTGTAACATAATTTACACAGTGAATGTCACAGATGATGTGGGTGGGGATGGAGAGTCTTTAGTCTGTGATGCTTTCCTAGGCTTTACAAATGGCTTGTTTAGTTCCACCTCAATAGTTGGGAAGCCACTTTTTCCTTCCAAACTGCTGTGTTTACACAATAAACATGCTCTTAGCAAAAGCTCTAGAGGAAAGGAGCTTAAGAGCTCCAGGATTCATCTGGATGGAACTCACCAAGAAAAAAAAAAAAAATTGGATTTCATTGGTTTTGTGAAGGGCTGGGTTTTGACTGCAATATTCCAGGGGCTTGAAATCTCTCATTTCCCACTAGTGGTTGATATGAAAAGCAGGCCTGCCTGCTTGTGTTGTCATGAGTCATTTGGTGGTGGTGTTCAAGATGGGGCCACTTCAGGTTTTGATAATAAATTCTGGCTTTAGGGAACATTTAAGTGACTGAGAGGCAAGAGTTCACATTCCCCTTCTTACTCTACTTGGATTCTGTTGAGAGGCAATGGAGTGGGACCACAAATTGTAAATGGAAATCTCATGTCTAAAGTTTCTTGGGAAAATCAATTCCCTCCACCCCCAGACACTGGCAGCCTGGCTGGAGAGATTTATTGTGATTTGAGGAAAGGGACAGGGAAAGAGAGTAAGAGACTGCAGGCTTCACTTTTCTTGGTCCCATGACTGAAAAATCAATGTCGATGTTTCTCACGAGAGCTTCATGGACCATTTGGCTTTTGTTTTCTGTGAGAAAATAAAAACCATGTCCATCTCCTAGATACTGCTGGGTGTTTCTAAACTGGCAGCTGTCCATGCAGACTAGCCCCTTTATAAAATGAACCCAAAGCTGCTGATGGGACCAAATTGTTAAAAGTCCTTCTTGGTCTAATTAGTAAGAACATCAGGATGCTGCTGGGGCCCTCTGGGCGCCTGTGGGTGATCTCAGGCTGGTGCAACTGAGTCTGTTCATGGCAGCCCTGAGCTCCTCTTAGGCTTGTGCAGACAAGTGATGTTTTATAGGCAAAACTGCTCCCATTTATCAGGAAAATAGGGGTGAGGTTCTCTAGAGCAGCTGGGAAACGTGCACTCCCTCAAGAGGACGTGGTCAGGCGAGCAGGGCCCCAGCTTTCTTTCTGCTGTTTCTGGGAGTGTTTGGGTGTGCCGTGCAGCCCCTCTCCCCCCAGCTGCTTCTCTGCTCCTCTGCAGTGGCCAGATGAGCTGAAAGCCACGTCCTTTCCCTGTCCCCAAGTGCCACAGGGGCAGCTGCCTGCCAAGAGAGCTGGGTTTGCCCCGTGCCCTCAGTCTGCCTCTCCTGTTGAGAACCATCTCAGCTCACGAGTGAAGTATGTGACCCCCTGGCACAGCAGAGCCAGGCTGCCCTGTGCTGTCAGCTCTGCACGCAGGGAGCACACAGGGAGGAGGGCTTTGTGTCAAACAATGATATCATTGACAGGCTGGAGCGGGACCAGGCCGGCTCCACCACGGCCATCAGCAGGAACCGGCTCAGGCCATCTGTACATTATGGCACCGAGCCACCCTCCCTTCGTTTGGCTTCCTCCTTCTATTCAACCTGGCTCCCAAGGCTTTCTGGGGAACAAATCCTGCCAAGAGCAGCCTATCCCACCCTGAGCTCGGAGGCCGAGCTGGATCTTGGGGGTTGACTGATCTTGCTGAAGGCTGGTCCCTGTTGGAAAGGTGTGAAGCTTCCCTAGAAGCTCCCAAGCACTCGTGTGCAGCTTTCCCTGGCCCCAAACCGGCTGCAGCTGCCATCGAGTTTTAGCAAAGGAGGGTGCTCCCATCCCAAAACAGCTTTTTCTCTGACTTCATAAATTCTTCATGCTGATAACTCCTCTAATGAGAGACTCTGTGCTGCCTTTTAGGAAGATGATGTGTGCTAGCGATCTGCCAGCTGCCTGACAGGATCTCAGCAGCCTTTAAGTGATGTTATTTTTCAACCAGACTTTTGCAGCTTCAGCGTGAGCTTCTGGAGAAGTGGTCACTGAGGCATGTAATGTAACTGAGGAGAAAGAATCAAATTATGCCATTTTTCCCAAGCTTTCCTTCTCCAGTGAGGAGGTGAACTCTGTGCTCTTCTGGAATCTTCCATCAGTGCTTTGCAGGGCTGAGCTCCCCTGGAATCAGCTGTTCAGCCTGGCGAGGATGTTTTTCTGAAATGATGGCAGAGAAGGTTTTGGGGTTATGGGTGTTTCTCTGCTGTTTATCCCACAAGTGGTACATGTGGAAAAGAGAGTCAAGACTGGCTGATAACTCTGGTACACTCTTGGTGACAGGAAAGTTTGTTTGCTGTTTATTTACAGTTTGGTGGAAAGCTTAGTGCTTGCTAAAGAAGTGAGTTGGCGTGGGAATGAAATTTTACAGGCTCAAAATAACACACTGAGGGTGTTGCGAGATGTCCTGTTGTTTTTCCTCTTTCCTCACTGCCCTCCCCACCACACCTTGTGCAATCCCCTGTGACAGCCCTTTCTGGCAGTGCTGCAAGAGCCCCAGGGCCCCCCTGCATTAAGGCTGGGAACTGTCTTCAAAACAGGACTGTTTCAAGGTCAGAATAAGACACTGGACTTTTCTTAGGGACCCTGTGCTGTAGAGTAGGAGTCAGCCGGTGCAGAGAGGCTTGGAAGTTGCAACAGAGAGATACCACAGGCTTTCAGGGGAGCAGATGCAGGCAAAAAATTCAGGCAAAGCTCCATAACCCGCTCTAGGAGGGGCTGGAGGCTGAGTGTGCAAGAGGGAAGGGACGTGCACACCCCTTGTGCTGCATGGCCTCATCCTGGGCCCTGGTACTCAGCACCAGGGCTGGGCAGGAGCCTCAGCTCTGAGGAGCCTCCTGGGTGATGCTGGAGGGGAGATCAAGTGGCTATTCATGGCTAATGCTTTCCAAGAATAAAGGAGCAGGAGGAAAACACAAGCGTGCTTGTTTGAGAATGAAACAAGCAGGCTGTGCAAAGCCTCAGCCACTGGAAATCCGCGGGCTGGTGTCTGGCTCTAACAGCACAGGGCAGATCCCACTGCTGGACTGTCTGCCCCTGACACAGACCAGATACCTGCCAGAGCATTGCTCAGGGCGATTTCCTGCGAGTTAATGCAATCTGTTGATTAAATATTTGTTTCTTGCACCCTTGCTGAGCAAGCTGCTGCAGTCAGGGAGATGAAGGGAGTTGTGTTCTGTGGGATGTTGCTTATCTTGGGTTTAGAGACCTGGGACAGCTGAACGCAGCAACCTCCCTTCTGATCACTGACAGCATCTGGTGATAAGAATTAACACATCAGAAAGACACAAAACGAGCTTTTCTGGGCTATGCTGAACTTTAAAAGTGGGGATAAAAGCTGCTATTTTCCTGACATCAGATACTATCAAACACAACCGTGGCACAGTTGTCTGTTGTTAAGCTGTGGGTACTTGTTCAGCTGTCTGAGCCTTTGGTGGATGGAGCACTTTCAAACACTGATAAAAGGTTTCTTTTCCTGTTGTTCTGGTGTAATTTAATTAGATATCACAGGCACCCAGTCCCTTTTTTTAAGCAGAGATGCTTTCAAGTTGATAAGATCTGACTAACAGGTACAAAAGCCAAGATGGAAAAATCTTTGTGTTTGCTTGTGATATAGCTTTCTTCATCCGGCTTAAAGAAATCAGGCAAAGAAAAGAAGAAAACTTCTTTGCCTACTTTCTAGCAGTTTAGTTCTGAAATCTGATGCATGATGTGCGTTAAACAGGGATGCAAAGGGATTGAGCTGCAGCTGCATCTGACAACACATTGCCCAGGGTCCATGTGGCATCCTCATGGATGGCAAATGTGGCACTTTGGTGGCCTGACAGCACGGTGGGGTTGCTGCAGGAGTGTGTTTCATCAACAGGGCATATTCTATGATCCTTCTCCAAATTTTTGCAAGACAAGCTATTGTTTTTAAAAACTGCTTTAAACCTACATTTTATGGCCGCTGAGATGGACACAGGATATGACCTTCTTGGTTTGGCCCAGATTTTGACTTGCTGTACTTTTTACATCACTGTTTAGCAAATGCAGATGTTTAAAAAGAAGGAGAAGGCTGTTTCCTCTGGAACAAAATCAAAATGCTTTCTATTCAGTGCACAGGAGCTCCTTTTATAGACTTTTGGTCTGATGCTGGGTTGAAGACAGGGAGAATATTGTGTACATGGGGATGACATGAACAAATTCAAATTGGGGAATCAGCATTTTCCTATAACAAAGATGTGAACCGGCTTCTGGGCAGCAGTTGAAATGCAGATACAGATTGATTTATGATTGTACTGAGATTTAGGCAGTGGAGACAGTCTGGGTTTGAGCTGAGGACTCACACCAGCACGCAGATGTGTCCTGAACTGACCTGTGTTGTGTTTGCTATGCTGGACTTGGTGCTTTGAATTTAATCCCAGTATATCTGGGGCATAATTTGGCAATAGAAAGGAAACTCTGCACAAAACCTTGTACCCATAAAGGTCAGTGATTAGGTTGGGATGCTGGGTCTTTAAAAGTCCTCATATAAAAATTGAGTTATTGACTTGCAGCTGTTGGAATTGCATCTTGGTGCCTAATTGAACTCAGGGACAGGCTCTCTGTTATTGTTTTAATTTAATAAATGTCTTGAAAGAGCACTTAGATGACTTGTGGGGCCCTTCCAGGAGCGGATGTGCTCTGTGAGAGGTGCTCAGCTCCTGCCAGGGCAGCAGAGAGGTGGAAGTGGCAAGGTCAGCTGTGCTCCCACCTTCTGCCCCTCTACCATCACAGCATGCTCTGCTCAGGCAGCACAGCCTGTGGTGATGGTCCTGCCATGGATCCCATGGCCCTGGGCCACCAGGAGCTGCCACTGCTCCCTGAACAAGTCCTGGCAGGAGGGACATGCTGAGAGAGAATGCAGAGACGGAGCACAGCCAGTGTCCTGTGAACCCCTGTCTCTCACCTGCCCTCTCAGGGTGTTGCAGGTGGTTTCACACTATGGGAAGAAACAGTGACTGGCCCAAATCCACAGCAGTGGTTCACAGCAGCAGGAATATTTACAATTACTTCAGAAACAGCTGGATCTAGCTGATTTTCCAGCACCTCTAAGAAGCAGAAATCCAGGTCAAAAGAAAGGTCTTACCATCTTGATTTTTAAACTTACCTTTCTTTCACCCCCTCCACTGTGTCTGCAGAAACCTCTTTGCACCAGGCTACACTGAGACCCACTACAGCCAGACTGGCCAAGCCCAGAGCACCCCCCTGAGCCACACGGTGAGTGCAGAGATCCTTCCCTCCTGAGCCTGCAGGGGACACGAGCCTGGGGCTTGGAGAAGCAGGTGAACCTCTTCCTCCTGAGCCTTTATTTTATGAGGGCACAGATCCCCACAGCTTTTAGCTAAAGGGAAGGGTAGTCCAGCTTTCTGATCTGGGAGGTTCCAGTGGGAAAGCTGCTCCATCCCCCAAAAATGGTAAAAACATCTTTCTGTTTTGCCTGAGCTCTGTTATGAGAGCCAAGGTCAGCCGCCAGCATTGCTCCCCTCTCTCTGGGTGCTGGGGAATTGTTTATTCCTCACAATGCTCACCCTCATGCTTTTAGTTTTGCCACCAGGTTCCCCACACCGGGATTCTTCCCAGCCTTTGGGGAAAACAGCCCCTCTAAGCCAGCTCCTGTTCAGTAAAGACCCCATAAATTACTGATCTCACACAGGCTTGGCTGGCTCGGCTGCAGCAGCACAAAGATGTGCATTGGTCACAGCGCAAAAATTAGAGATAAAATCCCCATGAGATCATCTTTCCTACTGCTGCCCCGGGGTGAGGGGAAGGGATATAATGAATATGTTGGCGTTTCTGCCCCAAAGCCTCCTTGTCTCAGCCAGAGGCTGCCTTTGTCTCACCAGCAGCCCTGAGACCGGGGCTTCCCCACTGCCCACCCTCTCTGGGGCTGAAGCCACATCCCTTGGGGCCTGACCCAGGGCCAGCTGCCATCGATGGGCAGCTCCTGTTACAGGCAGAAAGCTTTGGGTCTGCCCCAATGCTGCAGCCATCCGACTCCTTTCCTTGGGGATCCAAAGCTCTCAATTTCTGCTGGCAACAAGGAGCTGTTTGATGCTCTGCACAGCGGCGCATGGCAGCTGAAAGGCCAAATTTCGCTGCGGAGTCGCAGAGATTTAGCGGTGACAATCAGCTGCCAAGTGCCACATGAAAGGGAGCAATTCCCGGGGTGTCGGCAGCGCTCGCACGGGACTCGGCGACCTCTAAATACAGCACATACACGTGCTATATATGTGCTATAAGTGCCGTGTCCATCCCGTTTGTGCAGCGCCAACCCTGCCTCCCTGTGCCTTGCAGGACCACTGCTTCTACCACGGGGTCGTGCGCGGCTGGGAGCGCTCCAGCGTCACGCTCAGCTCCTGCCGAGGGCTGCGGTGAGTGCCTGCAGATGCGGGAATGTCCCTGGAAATGTCCCTGGAAATGCCCCCAGGAATGCCCCTGGGATGCCTCTGCTCAGGTGCTCTGCTCCCAGCAGCCTGGCTGCCCTGTTTCTCTCAGAGTGGATGGACCAGCTCTCAAAGGTCACACAACCTGGGCATAAAAAGGGGCATGTTGGGGAGAATGCAGAAATTGGGGTATCATTAGTAGCCATGTCCTCCTAAGCAGCTCCAGGACCCTTCCCCTGTGTGCTGCCAGTGTTTCTGGTGTAGTGACTGAGTTTAACTTGAGTCCACTGCAGCAAGTACTCTTGTTAGTGGGCTGCATCTGTCACAGACAGGGACAGGACTCACCACGTCCCAGCCCAGTGCTCTACACTTGTGCAGAAACTTTCTCCCAGTCTCTCACAGCTGGCAACTTTCTGTGTGTTTTGGGGCAAAGTCTTCAAGTCTGAGCTCCCTCCTGGGTTGTCAGCCCTGCTCTCTGCTTTCTCCCCAGGTGGTGTCAGGGGTGTGTGTGTGAAACCTTTATTTTGGTAGTAATGGAGACTCTGCCTGGAAAAGGGGCTCTGTATCCTCAGCCCAGGAGTAAATGAAGCAGATTGTTGTGACCAAGGAACTGCATTCATTGACACCAGCTCAGAGTTTGTTTCCAAAACATCACACGGGCTTTATTGACATTAGTGGTCATCTGCTCTGGAGCCCTGCTGGAAGCTGTGCTGATGGGACTGGCTCCAGCCAGGAAACAGCCCCTGCCAAAGCAAACCTGAGACATCTTAGTGAGTGTAGCACAGGTCAAATGGCCCAGTGAGATAAACAGGACAGTGCAGCCACCTGTGGTTTGCAATAAATACTCCAAAAGCAAAAAGCAGTTGCAGGTGTGCTGTGCTTCTGTCAGCCTGTGTTTTCCTAGGCTCTGCTTTCCAGCTCCAGAGAGACAGAGATGTTCAGTGTGCCTGTGCAGAGGCTTCCTGCACTCCTGAGCTGTCAGTGTCTGCTGGCAGCTCCTTGATACCCTTTTCTAACTGCTGGGGAGGCACAGGAGCTGAGCACACTTGGCTGTTCTCACTCTGAGCCTGCATGGCGTGGGTGGTGCCCACCATGCCACACATCTTCTAGAGGGCATCACACACAGATTTCCATCTCTCCTGGCTGTAAGATGCTCATTGGGAAAACTAGAACCATCTGGGTGTGTGCATGACCCAGAGAGAACTCGGCTTTTCCTGTTTACAAAAAAAGTCTTCACATTTTTCAGGTTAGGTCTGTTAAGGGCGAATTTCTTCTGTTGGTGGAAAAGCTTCCACTGCCCCTAAAGAAAAAGCTGTAAGTTAAACTTCTCAGTTTGCAGCACATTCTCCAATAGCCTCTCAATGTCTGAGGCCCACTGAATGGATTTTAATATATGGAAGCTCAGGGATTTCCCCCTCTGAACTCAAAATATTCCCACCCTTTTTATTAATGAACTGACTGGCCTGGTAAGGATAAGTGTCTTGCCAGAGTCAGATGGGAGCTCAGCAGCAGCAGAAGGATTTGTCTCCAGTTGCTGTGATAGTAATTAACTTTCCCTTTTACTGCTTCCCGTTTCAACAGAGGACTTATCGTGTTGAGCAGCAATTCCAGCTATATCTTGGAGCCAGCTCCAGACAGCCCAAACCACCACTTGATTTACAGAGTGGACAACCTGAGGCTGCAGAGAGGAGCCTGTGGCTACCAGGACACTGGGGATGCAGCCAAAGACTGGCTCAAGAACTTCACAACTGGGTGGAAATCACCAGGCCAGAGGGTGAGCAGGGCTCAGCCTGGATCTGTGCATGATGCTCCAAATATCCTTGCTGTTCTCCAGGAGCATAGCTGAGAAAGTGAAATAAGGAGAATATCTAAGAGGGTTTGTAACAAGCTGATTGTGAAATAGTGGCTCCAGCAGGGAAGTAAATGGGTGCTGGGGGCTGTGGTGGGCTGTAGCTGTTCCTACATCCAATACAGGAACAAAAGGTGGCCTGAGGACGGGCTTGTGGACGCTTGCTGTAGCTCTACTGACCTTGGCTGCCCTAAGTCAATCACATTTGGAGGTCCCTGTGCATGATGGGGTGGGGTGAATGGCCAGTGAGAAACAAACTGGGAAAAAATGACCTCTACAAGTATTTTGTGAAGAGTTTCTTGGGGAATATTGGGGGAATAACCCAATAACCTGTGTGGCTGCTGCTGCAGGTGAAACGGGAGACTCTGCAGGCTACAAAGTACGTGGAGCTCCTGCTCGTGGCTGATTATGCAGAGGTAAGAAATGGGATTTTTATACTCACGGAGCACTGGGCACAGAACATCTACCTGCAGCATCTCCTGGGGCAGGGAGGGCTGCTGGGGCTCAGCAAGTTTTCTCTTGCCGTGGTTCTCAGTAGACAGGGAGAGCTGTGTCTTGGTCACTTTCGTCCTGGCAGCCAACACTGGCCTGGGAAGAGATGCAGGTTGTGATTTGGATAAGGGCTGAGGTCAGTTCTGGTCTCCCAGGGTGGCAGTGGTCAGTCCTAGTTATGGCTGGGAGAGTCTGCCTTCAGAGTAGGGAAATTTGGGGGTTTCCAGGGGTGATGTGCTTCTAACTGCAGTACACTTAATCTCTAGAGAAGATAACCCTGATTATGCTCTGCTCTGAGCTGCTAGCAGATATATAAATAGACATTTTTAAGGCTCCAGATCACAGAATAGGTCTGGGAGAAGCTGAGTGAAGTCAGCAATCCCTCCCCCATCCCCAGCCTGGACAGCAGGCCAGACACACTGACAGTGCAAACCACACAGTGTTTTACTGATTGTTTAATCTCCAGCACAGACGGGAGCCAGGCTGGTCCTATCCATAATTTACAACTTGAAACTCCAGCAGGGAAAACCGCACAGTGCTCTGGGCTATAATTTATTCTGAACAAAGCTAAAGAGGCAGAACCTATTTTGGTTTCTCTGTTAGGCAGCCGGACACCAGGAAAACTGAGAAAACACATAATACCCAGGAACTGCCATATGTTGTTCACCATTTGATCAGACAAACTGGGAGAGTCTCACAGTGTTGTTGTTTACTGCCCTTTCTTTGCTGTGTCCCTCATTAGAAGAAAAGCCCCAGGTTTTGTCATCTGTTAAACAAAAATCTGAACATTTTGACACTTAACTCTTTGAACCAGTTTGCTAAAATTAACTCATTAATTGCCAGGTGATTTAAATAGGCAAATTGGTTGAATGAGTGAGATATGATGAGAGCTCCAGCAGCCTTGACCTCAGGCATGGAGTCCTGTTATCACACATTTTACCTGGCACATTTGCCAGTTCTTTATCAGCCCATGGCCCTAGGGGCACTGATAAGTTTGGGTTGCCTCACTGTGCCACTGCTTGAGTGGCATCGCTGACATGGTGTGCTGGGGATAAATTCTGAATATGCCTGTACAGGTGAGCTTAAAGTCAGATGTGCAGTGCAGGGAGACTTCACTTCATAGTTACCTTCTTATTTCCAGAATAATGTGGCTCATTTTAACACATTTCAGCTCTTTGTAGCTGCCTTTGTGCTGCCTGACATGATCATTTTGTTCAGTTTCAGAAACATCAATTCAACATCGAAGCAACACGGCATAAATTAGTGGAGGCTGCTAATTACGTAGATAAGGTGAGATTGGGTGTGTGTGAAAGGAGGAAAGCAAGGTCCAGGTCATAAAATATGAGAATTAATTGGGCCAGAGGAAGGCTGGCTTTTTGGGAGAGTAATGTTATGGTTAACAAAAAATTGTGTTGTTGCAAATCCAGAACAGGGTGGGGGGATCTCCATTCCCTGGAGCCAGCATGATGAGCACCTTGTGTTCTACTACATCTCTGTAAGTAATGCTTTTTGAAAAGGGACTGACTTATTCATTTGAAATGGTGGAAAACCTGGGAAGTAGGGCTGGAAGCAGCTTTCAGAAGCCAGCCCTGTGATTGTATCTAGTGCTGCTGAAGTAAAATTTTCTTATTTTTGAGATCTACTCCCTTTCTGCTCCCCTTAAACTCCTTCTGCCACTCCCTTCACCCTGCTACTCATGAATGTATCTTCTGTTTGTACTTGATGTGAGCAGAAGATTATTTCCTTACTCTTTTCAGGAATTTTGACATATTGGAAGATGAAACATGATGTCAGTCTCCTATCTTTGTTTCTCTAGATTATGTCTTTGTCATTCATTCCAAAATGAAAGTTCAGTGTCTATTTCTGTTGAGTTTAGGTTTTTGGGTGGTTGCACATTTCTGTCTGCAGAGCTCAGCACTAAGCTCAAATGCATTTCCAGAGGGGGCATCTTCTCTGGACATGTGGATCTCTAGTAGCAATTAGCAGTATATGTTCAAGATTTAAAACACAGTAAAATAACTTCATGGTCCTAATTTTACCTCTTTTCTTTTCTGTATCTTAGTTTTACAGGGCCTTGAATATCCGGATTGCCTTGGTGGGGCTGGAGATCTGGAATTATGGGGATAAATGTGAAGTAACAGAGAATCCCTACTCCACCCTCAAGTCCTTTCTGGCCTGGAGTAGCAAAGAGAGGCTGCACAGAAAACACGATAATGCCCAACTAATCACGTAAGCTCATTTCTCCTGCGTCTGACAAGTGGGTTGGGTGGGTGGAAAATCAGTTTGTACCATGATACCCTTCTGAGCTTTGTGGAAAGCACTCATTCCTAACCCATCCCACAGACAAACAGAGGCCTGGTGTTTGGAGCCAGCTGGTGATGGCCTCTGACTGCTGAGCCACTGATCTCATCAGGGCCAGTAGCCTGGCCAGCAATGCAGATGGCATTGGAAGAGAAACTTGCAGCAGCTCTCAGGTCTCCTTACCTCTTCCATGGAAATTCATCCACCAGGACTGGTCAGAGGACCTGTAGGGTTGGAATGCAGAGATACAGTGCCTTTTCCCTTGTTGTCTTTGGTTGGGTTTTGTTCCCTTTAACGTTACTGTATTTCCTCTCCATCTGGTCATGTCCTAAGCACAATTTCTAGGGCTGCCATTTCAAAGATGCTGTCAGGGTGCTGCAGAATTCCAGCTCAGAGGCAGGAGCAGAGCGTGGCTGCACCTCAGAGGTGTTACCTACTACTCTCTCAGGTCTCCAAATCCCAAGCTGGCAAATATCAGGCTTATGGTAAATTAAGTATTTACAAGCAGTACTCAGCTACGGATCCAGAAATAGTCTTTTCTGTGCTTGTTGCAAAGCTCAGCAGGAGCACTTGTTGGAACCAAACCATTATAAAATATAGGATTGTCTGGCTGGCCCATAAAACCGTGTAGCAATCCAAGATAAACAGACCTTAAGGCTTTGTAGCTCTGCTATGATGTCCTGCCCTGGAAGACACTGTAAAGACAATGTGTCTCCCTGACACTGTGTAAGGAGCTGTGCACTGCAGGGTGCATTTCTCTGCCTGCCTCCTTGAGTGCTTCAGTGCCATTTCATGCTCTTTCTGGGTTGATTTTAGGGGTGTGCCCTTCAAAGGTACCACAGTAGGCTTGGCTCCCGTGATGGCCATGTGCTCTGATTTCCAGTCAGGAGGAGTAAACATGGTAAGTAATTGGCAATTCCCAATATAAAGCTTCTTGCCAGCAATGAATACATAGGATAGATGCCTCCTAAAGCCCAAGGAGAAAATATTTCCTGTGAAGTTCTCCACTCACCTGCTTATAGGCAGAAATAGCTTCACTAGATATTTTCTACATGTACAAATGAGAAGCTCCCCTCACCCCATTGACCCAGAGGTGCCCAGGACAGGCACAGGTAAAATGCTGACGTGCCTCTTTGACCTTGCACAGGACCACTCTGACAATGCCATTGGTGTTGCTGCTACCATTGCCCACGAGATGGGACACAATTTTGGCATGAATCACGATTCTGCTGGCTGCTGCACCACCCCTGCAGCAGATGGGGGCTGCATCATGGCTTCTGCAACTGGGTGAGTTCAGCTTGCATGGGCTCAGGGAGGAGTGCAAGGGCTTTGTTACAAGAGCCTTGGTGGAGTAAGAACTAGAAATGTAGAGTGAAAGTGGGTTTGCTGCTGCCTGCTGGAGTCAGTGTTTATAGACAAAAAACTGCTGGACAAACTTTGGGTCGTGGAGCAGTAGCAATTTGCTACTTCCCAAGGAACTGTTCCCTTTTCTTAAGAATACTCATTGGTTTCTGAGAGCTTGGTGTTTAAGATGAAAGAAGTCTGAGAGAAAGGGGAAGCAAGAGTGGCTCTAAAGCCCATGGGAATTCAAAATTTGATTTTGGATGAGGAAACATAAAAATTTCTGCAATTCAGTCACGAAACATGCCAGATGAACCCATCACTTAAAGCCACATTCACCATTTTCTCAAGCCTTCCTTTGTTTAAACAGATTTTTTTTTTTTCATAGGAATCTTCTTTCATGTGCATCATTTCCTCCAAAACATTTGGGTGAGAAGTGAAAGCACAGTGGCATGCAAGTAGAGCACACAGCATTCACACACATGCACAGCCACACGTGGACTGCACGGGCACTGGAGCAACAGAAATTAATAATTCATGTCACAAACAATATTCACGTTCTTCAAAATGAAGCAGTAGATAGGAAAAATTAAGTATTATTTTTAGCCGTTAGGCGCACAGGCTGAATGATGGATTCTCAGACTTGTCCAAGCAGTTGGGAATAAGCCACAGCTCCAGTATTGAGGAGGAGAGGACAGCCATGCTTGTCAGCAGTCACAGTCAAATGTAGCTCAACATATTTTGGTTCTATAAAGTTTATTTTTTAAGGCAATTATATTGCTAAACCATCTTGCAGTGCAGTCTCACCTTGTCTTTAAGTGTAGTGCAGGCACAGGAAATCACAATCTGCTTCAGCACAACTCCAAGAATTTCAGGGAGAGGCCTGTGTCCTTTGGAGCTTGTCAGGATTTACATGTGCTTCTTTTTGCTTCTCTAAATCATTGCCCGGACCTGTCTTCATGTTTTTCTACCCTGTCTGTGTTCAGGCACCCATTCCCCAAGGTGTTCAACCAGTGCAACAGACAGGAGCTGGAGAAGTATCTGCAGTCTGGTGGAGGGATGTGCCTCTCCAACATGCCAGACACTAAAAGAATGTATGGTGGAGGGAAATGTGGAAATGGCTACTTGGAAGAGGGGGAGGAGTGTGACTGTGGAGAGGTGGAGGTAACAATTGTTCAGATCTAACTATTTGGGGTTTAGTATGACACATTTTTTTTTTATTATTATGTATTTTGCAAATACAGTTTTGTGATCTGTAATCAGCTTCTCTTTGTTCACGAGACAAAAATATCTTCCCTATATGTAAATATAAAGCAAAGTTCTAAAATGTCACATCTGACTTGGCAGTGTGTGGTACAGTCCACACCCAGGGATGGTGGTGGTCCAGGGCTGAACAGATGTGATTAAAACTTCATTTAAAAAGGAGATGAAAAAGTGATTTTAGGTCACAGAATCTCAGATTCATTTAGGTTGGAAAAGACTTCTAAGATCATCAAGTCCAACCTGTGACCCATCACCCCCTTGTCAACTGAANCCCTATATGTAAATATAAAGCAAAGTTCTAAAATGTCACATCTGACTTGGCAGTGTGTGGTACAGTCCACACCCAGGGATGGTGGTGGTCCAGGGCTGAACAGATGTGATTAAAACTTCATTTAAAAAGGAGATGAAAAAGTGATTTTAGGTCACAGAATCTCAGATTCATTTAGGTTGGAAAAGACTTCTAAGATCATCAAGTCCAACCTGTGACCCATCACCCCCTTGTCAACTGAACCACAGGACTGAATGCCACATCCAGTCATTTCTTGGACACCTCCAGGGAAAGTGACTCCAGCACCTCCCTGGGCAGCCCATCCCAATGCTCAACAACCCTTCCAGTGACAAAATTCTTCCAGATGTTGCAGTTTCATATACAAGTTCACTTTAACTATGGCTCCACTCCTGTTAAGGCTGAGGCTTCTCTCAGCACTGCATCTCACTTCTGCAAATCTATCCTTTGCCTCATAAGAGAAAAGGGAGCTGGAAGCAGCAGCCCAGACTCTCTAGATGTGATAAGCACGCCCATTTGTACCCCAGCAGCCCATCAGAGGGTGGTTGTGCAGGGCTGAGTACCATGAGATAACGTGGAGGGGAGGGTGTCACTTTGTGTGTGAGAACACGCCAGAGCCAGCCTCAGACCTGCCCTATGAACTCTGCTGCATCTCACTGTCTTCCAGGACTGCAGGAACCCCTGCTGTGACCCCAGGACCTGCTCCCTCAAACCTGGTGCTGAATGTGCCCATGGCAGCTGCTGCCATCAGTGCAAGGTGGGATCTCTGGGTTTTCCTAAGAGGAAAGGGAGTAACAGGGGTGCAAGTGTGAAAACTGGAGGGGGAAGAGGAGAAAACACAGCAAAATATGGAGTTTAACTCCTCACCTGGTTTGATTTTTCTTTATGTGCAAAAGCCATGAGTGTAATCAAACTAGTGGGGTCCTTTCTTCTGGCTGATTAAATTGACTCCTGTGATACCTTAAAATGAGCTGTGAATGCTGCTGGAGTGAAGTCACACTGCCTCTCTTAAACACTGAGGGATAAATCAGAGTTCATATTTTTTTCCATTGGCTCTAGAATAAATCTAGATAGAGCTCTTGGAGCAAACACTTCCTCCAGGGATTAGGCTGGATGCTGTGTTTGCTTTGAACTCTTTTCTGGCGTGCAGCTGAATTCCTTTAGCTCAGGTGTTTGCTGAAGAACAGCTGGCAAAGAGTATAATTTTAAATCTTGGCTTTCCGTACAGTGACTGCTTAGAATGTATTTCTGGCTTTGGAGCCAAAGATCTCAAATTTGACAACAAATTAACTCAAAACTGAATATGGGAAAACATTTCTCTTAAGCTCATCTTTATGTTTGCACATTGAGTGCATGATCTTACTGACCTGTCCTGACCATGGGGAAAACAATTTCCAGAAATCCACCTGGACTCACTTGGAGCAACCTCCCAGATGTGACTGTGAATGCCCTTTGTTTTCCACGTGTGTGGTGGACAAGAGAAGAATGAACTGAGTAAACTCATAAGGAGGGAGACATAAGTTACACATCAGGAAAATGTCTCCAGCAGAAATGGCAGGCAAACACAGAAACAAACTTCCCAACCAGGGAGGGTTTTGGTGAACAGATTGCACAAACATCTGTCAGAAAAGGTTCAGGTAAATGTGATCCTACCCTAGGGTAGAGTGAGATGGATCAGTGTCCCCATGAGGTCTGGCAGCCTTACATTCCATGCATGATCTCATTGCTACCTGGGGAAGGGATCCAGTCATTCATTTCATTCTGCACAGTTCACCCAGCTAATGAAGTCCCAGAGGCACGAGTCACTGCTGACCTCAAAAAACCTCAGACAAGGAGGACAAAGGGACACACACAAGGTTCTGCCTTATCTACAGACCTGAAACCACAGAGGAGCAAGCAATAATTCTGGGTTTTTCCCACTGTCTCTTTTTAGCTGATGTCTCCAGGAACTCCCTGCAGGAAGAAGTCAGGACTCTGTGACCTCCCAGAGTTTTGCACTGGCGAGTCCCCGTTCTGCCCCCTCAACTCTTACCAGATCGATGGGGCTCCCTGCGACGGGGGAAAGGCCTATTGCTACAGTGGCATGTGCCTCACCTACAGGGACCAGTGTGTGCAGCTCTGGGGGCCTGGTAAGGACACTGCCTGCCCCAAAACATGCCGTGCTTTGAACAGCAAATGTTCTACTCCTGCTGCTCCTCACCCTGTGCAAGGCAGGAGTACCTCCCATACCTGCTGTCAGCAGCAGAGTCTGAGGAGCCTTTTCTCCTGCCTTGCTCACTTGGAGGAGGCAGCAAAAACTTCCCCATGCTCCAACCACTGCAGAAAAAGGACAAGAGAGTGGTTGGCATGGGGTGAGATGGAGCAGCCACTTGATTCTCTTCTGTGCAGGAGCACAGCCAGCCCCAGATGCCTGCTTTGAGAAGGTCAATGCTGCTGGAGACATCTACGGGAACTGTGGGAAGGACATCTACGGGAATTACAGGAAGTGTGACGTGAGGTACAAAGCAGAGTGGCAGCCCAGAGCTGCTCACTGAAGAAGATGTTTTTATATGTTACAAAATTGTGGGCCAGGAGATAGAAGTGATGCATGCATTGGTTCAGTCCCTCCCTCTGCCTCCTGGGAAACCAGCTGCATCCTTGTGGGACTTGGAGCCCTTACAGCTGAAGCTTTCAGTTCATCATTTTCAAACATCTAGTTGATATTCTTCCAAAGCAACAGAAGAGGGGGGATTTTTTTAATCTCTAAGATAAATGTAGCTTTCTAACTGAGACAAAAATTTCTTAGTCTTACTTCTGATTTTGTTGAGGTTGGCCACCCATGGGGACATCCCCCATCCGTGGGGACTGTGGGGTGGCACCATCAGTATTCCCCAGACACTGTTGCTTGGGATAATTCTTGGGAGGTGCCTGCTCATTTAACAGTGACTCAGCACCGCTGCTTTAATTTACATTTAGAGCTCGTGCCTGCAAAACATTCAGCAGGCCAGGAATAATCACTTGAGCCTTTCCTTTGAAATCAGAGATGCTAAATGCGGGAAGATCCAGTGCCAGAGCTCAGCTTTCAAGCCCCTGCAGCCCAATGCCGTGGCCATAGACACCACGGTGAACACACAGCGCTGCCGGGGCACCCACGTGTACCGACCCGAGAGTGAAGAGAAGGAGATGCTGGACCCTGGCTTGGTGCTGACAGGAACAAAGTGTGGGAGCCATCATGTAGGTACAGTTCTGCCTGCAGTGGCTTGGGGGAGGTTCAGACAACCACGTTTCCACCCAGAATGTGCTTTGTGGTTATCAAGCTATTAGTTCTTTATGTCTAATGCTTTTCTAGGAGATTTCTGTATTTGTCAGGAAAATAATTCCTCAGAGGCTTTGGAGAAGCGATGGAAGGACATGCACCAAAGGCTTTATGTCTTTGCTAGATGAAGTTCAGGGCCACTGCTAAATCTGGGATTTGCTAGTTGGTTGAAGTTTCTCACTTAAAGATGAGACACAGCTGGAAACCAAGACATGTGAGAGCTCCTTCAGGGCCTTGCCACGTGGGCATGGCCAAGCTATTGCCAGCTGAGCTTCCACTTCTCTCTGACTCACACTGACTGGGATTTAAATTGTTTGCTTGGGAACCAGGTTAACTTCATTTCCTGTTATTCTGCCCAGGGAATTTATTAGTTGTGTTTCCAAGGTGCAAGTCACAAAATAGCACAGGGCAGTGACATGGTAGATAACTCAGAGCTAACACTGAGTTTTTGGATGCTTTCTGTGCAGGTTTGCTTTGAAGGGCGCTGTCAGAACATGTCCATCATCTTTGATTCCGAGAGCTGCAACAAGAAGTGCCATGGGCATGGAGTAAGTGTCTTCTTTTTCATCTCCATTCCAGGCTGATGCAAGATAGGCTTCCATTATTCTGTGGCTGCTTGTTCAGCTCAGTTCTGATGCCTTCCTTAGGTTTGCTCTGGACTTTGGCTTCTTGGCTATCAATTTGCACATTTCTTTCCTGTTTGATTCGTTTTCTGGTCCATGAAGGTCCCTTTGACGTAGGATTTAAGGAGGTCTGTTGGAGGGATATGAATTGCAATAAATGAAAACAAGGAGTAATTGTAAAGAAAAATATCCTGGGCCTAGTTTAGATTGAATAAAAGGTATCAGACTTACTAAAGAAAAAACATAGCAAAAAGTAATTGCTTTGGGATAAAGCCCCCAGGGGATGGAAAGAAAAGACAAGTACCATGGGGTCAAGCTCCTAAGCTTAAAAAATAAGAAATATTCACTTGATGAAAGGGAAAACTCAGTTTAGAGATAAGAGAAAGGCATTTCTACATGCTGCTTTTCTGCTGAATTTGGGTTATTGGCACTTCAGCTGAAGAACCCTTATCTTTTGCAGAAAGGGAGAATTTCTGAGGAAATGAAAGGCACTCAGCTCCCATTGGAGTCTCTCCTGTAGTGTTTAATTCAGCAAGGGCTTGATTTGTTTTCGCTTGCAGATTTCTTAGTAGCTTTCACTTGAATCTCTGAATCCTCCCACTCCAGGTGTGCAACAACAACAAGAACTGCCACTGCAAGCAGGGGTGGGCCCCCCCGTTCTGCAACAAGGAGGGCACAGGAGGAAGCTTGGACAGTGGTCCCCCTCTGCCTGAAGGTGAGGGACTAGCTCTGTCACAGGGCCACTTCAGAACGACTTGAGTTAGTTGGGAGCAGAGAATTTTCCATTTAACAAACTCTACTTTCTTGCCCTCAGGCTCTTCAGTGGTTATAATAGCTCTGGCAATCCTGGCTCCCATTCTCCTTCTCATAGGAATCTTGTTTTTATTCTATTATCTGAAATGCTGGAGTAAATTTGCCATCTGTTCTCTAAAGAAGACACCTCAGTTCAGGTAAGTTGTCGGTGCTGTGCCTCATCTGCTTGTCACCCCTTCTGCCAGGACAGAAGAGACATTGTGAGGAATGTCACTAAATAGATTTGTTGCTATAGTCACTACTGGCTTCTCGTTTTTTCACTCCAGTGAAGATAAAATAGTAAATACAGGAAAATAAAGAAGAAAACATATCAAGACACTAATACTCTTTTCTTTCATTGTCAGTGACACCTCTGGAGCTGGGCATGCAAACCCTGCCTTCAAGCTGAGAACCCCTCAGCAGCAGAGGAAGGTAAGGGCAGGGTCACCTTCCACCTGCAGGGCAGAGATGCAGCTGCCCCAGGGTGTGGGCTGTGGTTTCCCTCACACTGGAGTTAGGGACTGGTTTTATCAAAGGATGGGAAAAGGAGACAGACATCACCCATGGCTGAAAGGCAGAGTTGGCTCAGTGTAGCACCTGTTCCTAGTGATTTCCTCAAAAGCAGGAGCTGGGATTTGACCAGGCCTGTGTGGCTGCTTGCCTCTCCTGCTGGATCCTCTGTTGTCACATCCTCCATCTCAAAATTGGAGAAATGGCAAACCTTGGGTTTATTTGCAAATGTCACACTGATGCCTGGATTACTCTGTTCTCCTGATTTCCATTTCTGCCCATGATCCCAAGCTGTCCCAGTCCATCTAATAAACACCTACTAGACATCCACAACACATACAGGTGTTGCAGGCAATATTTTCTACTCTCACAGACCCCACGTAGATCCTCAGAATTGTCACAGCGAGTATAAAGGGTGGTTTGAAGTGGAAATACATGCGGATTTGTGGCTTTTCTGCACAGGTGATTGGCTTCCCTGAAATCCCACCCAAACCTCCTTCTCAGCAAGCTCCAGGGCTCCAGCTGAGCAGGCAGCAGCCACCCACCTTCTGTGGCAGCCCCAGCTGCAGCGTGGGGCAGCCCGTGGGACCAGCGCCGCCGGCGCTTCCGAAGGACCTTCCCCGGAGGACACCCCCGAGCCGGCCAGCACCTCCTGCTCCCAAACCCCCACCCTCTCAGGTATGGAGTCGTGCTGCTGTCCTGGAGATGCTGTTTGATGGGAGGTTTGTTCTGGTGAAGCCTCTCGCCCTGGGGGAACTGTTAGTCATGATCCAAGCTGACCCCATCTTATGTGAGCATCCTCTCCTTGAGGTTGTTTCAAGGGTTAACAGGAAAAAGTTTTTTATTTTGCTGACAGCTCTGTTCTAAACTTAGTGTGCACCTCACATTCTTATTGGAAAGACGATAAATCACTCAGACTGACCTAAACCCATTTTGCAAAATGATATTATTATATGGGCGCCCTCAAAGAAGCAAGGGGCCCAGTTACAGCAGGTAGCAGGAGGCTGGCTCCCAGGCAGTCTCTCTCTGAAGGACATAGAGGAAAACAAACTCTATGGAGCAAAATCTTAGCGAATGGGGTTTGTTTCTAGCTCCATTGTTCCTGTGAACAGCCAGCACTTCAGCAGGAAAGAAAACTAAAACAAAAGCAGGAAGCTGAGTGTTGTCAATAAGGAATAGGTATCCTTCCCAGCTGCTTGTTGACAAGTTCCCCATGATCTCCTTTGTGTTCCCTCCCCAACACATCCAGACTCTTTATCTTAGTCAGCCTTATGAGATGGAACACTTTTCATATGATTTCCATGAGAAACTTTGCTGTTTCTGGGTTAGTGGAGGGCCACAAGCTGGGGAAGACACAGGGGAAATAATTAGTGTCACTTTTTGCTAGTTGCAGTGTCCTTCCTAGATGTTTGCAGCATCTGCCAGATTTGCTCTCTTGGTATTCCTATAGGAGCTCTTCAGACCCGGCAGTCAGTGGAATTTGGTCTGTCTTGTCCTTCCTGGAGTCACAGGGCAAGATCCTTGGGGAGCAATAGATCCCCAAGCCATCAGGCATTGCATTTTTGCATAGTCTGAGGAGACTGCAGGGGTTTTGGGTGCTCTCCAAGTCGTGAGTGCAGCTGTGTTTGTTAAATCAACACCTGTAAGGCAGCAGCTTAGCACAGAGCCTGAGCAACAACAGGGTATTGGCTCTTGTGGGGGTAACTTCTCCCCCTGGGACATGTTTTCCACTGAAATTCATTAGATGAATGGAAAATATAATGCTCTGAGCATCCTATTAGGGACAGCTGTGTGCACAAACAAATAATAACTGCTTGTGGGTCAGTGTGTGTTTGTGTGGGCACAAGAACATGAGCATATGTAGTGTTTACAGGCATTGTACAGGCAAACAAACAGTGAGTGTATGTGTGTGGAACTTGCTTCCAGCCATGCAGTGCATCAGGTAATGTGCCTAATTAAAAAGGCTCTGGAACACAGGTTGCTTGTTGCTTCCAAAACTTAAGGTTTAAATTCACAACTAGTTTTTTCTTCCATAGGATATTTCAAGGCCCCGGCCACCCCAGCGAGCTCTGCCAGCAAATCCCATCCCATCCAGATCCAGAGGCTGGCAGGGGGGCAGCCCTGCTGTCCCCCTGCCTCCTGGGCACACCAGAGCCCCAGGACGCCTCCAGCCTGTGCCAGAGGTAGGCACTGAGGGGTGGTGGGAAGCACCACTCACCCCTGGGGAAGAAAAACACCCTGAAGGGAATATCAGCCTGCAAAGCACCTTCGTGCACAGCCCAGGTGGGTGGGGACAGAGAGGCTGTGGGCTGGTCACCTTTATTGCAGGAGTCTCTGTTTTTTCTGTTTCATATTAAGAATTTATTGAGTTGAGCAAAGCAGTGAATTCAGTCCCCCACATCCCTGAACACTTCCTCAGGCAGGGCAAGTGTGTGAGTGGGGCAGAGAAATAGGGTCAAGGGCTATGGGACCCAGAAGTGTTAGTGAAGAGCAGCAAAACATGAAGATTCACACAAGACTTGAAGACCCCAGTAAAGAACAAAAATTCTTTCCAGCCTCTCTGGCCGTGGCTAAGGAGATGCTTTCCTTGCAGGGAGCGTTTCACAAAAATCATCCTGCATACAGGCACTGAAAAAGAGTCTGCAAACTGGGTCTTTTAACACAAAACATCTCCACTCCACACAACACAGTTATGTTGTCTCCAGCCTGCAATATACTGGAGGCCAGCTGTGGAAAATGGAGAAAACTGCAGGAATTTCCTTGTGGGAGAGTTCCTATGTGATGCATTGGGTTGTGAATGCAGACAGGCTAACATCAGCTCCAGGAGAGGGAGAGGACAGCGCTTGTTCTTCCATCAGTGCTCACTTCTTTTCCCCTTTTCCCATCTTACTCAGAATGCTGGTGCCTGGACAGCTGGAGCAGTGAACAACTTGAAATTGGGACAGCCAGGCTCCCATGGGCATTCCTGAAGCAGCCTGTTCCTGGCTGGCTCTGGCCTTCATAGGACACTGGATAACCTTCATCACCCAAAAACACACTCACACCTTCACTGCCAAGGACAGTGTCTCAGTCCCTCTCCTCCTGCCCCAGCCCTGTTTCCTCTGTGGCTCACCAGGCTGCAGTCAGACATGGCAGGGGTGCCCCAGGTACACACCAGGCTCAGCTGGACCCTCTCTGCCTTTTCCACGTTGGGGTGACTTGTTTATACGGTATTTAAATATTGTTGTGCAATATGCAGTGCAGGGATGGGGTGATGGGGGTTTCACATGTTTTTAATCAGTTATTTAAGAGTTACCAGGGAGAACAAGCTGTGAGTGCAGGTGCTGGCCTTGATGGGCTTTCATGTGAGCCCTGTTGGCTTCCTCAGCCCCTCCATGCAGCTGCAGGAGCATGTTGGTGCTATACAGGACCCACTGCCTCTGGGGAGAGCAGAAGGCAGCTGGTGATAACATTCTTCAGTTTATTCTCTGTTTACAGGGGGTGCCACGTGGGCCCCAACAGGGAGCCAACCATGGAAATACAGTTTGTGGGGCCATTGTGGATTTTGATCAGCTTCAGCAGAGGGGATTAATTTTTTTTCCCATACAACCCTCTTCAGCAGGAGCATAGCAGCCCTTCTGTCCTTCAGCGCTCGCTTGTCTCCCCTTGGTGCTGTAAATCCCAAAAGCAGCCCCAGCATGGCCCATGAGCTCCAATCCATGCCAGCAGGACACACTCCAGGTACGACAGGGCAGCTCTGGCCCAGATGCAGAGCTAAAGGCCAGCAGGAGGCTCAGCAGAAGGCAGTGCTGAGGCCCCTCTGCAGCGTGCGGTACCGTGAGCAGGAGATGGCTTTGCATGTGTCTCCTCAGGCTTTGGTCTCTGCTGAGCTGAAACTCAGCATGGGCTGTCTGCTCCCCCAACCAGGTGGTGAAACAGCCAAAATATTAACACAACACATGGTGCTTTTGTAGGGCAGCTCTCTTACTCCAGGCTTTTTCTCCAGGCCATGGATGGAGAGAGCAGTCTGTGTGCACTTTAAGCAGCTGATGGTTCTGACCCTGAGGACCCTCCCTTATGAATTTAGGTTTTTCTTCTCTTAATAGTTTGGCTTTTGTATATGGTCTTTTTTTTTTTTCCTCCGCAGGATTTTAAAATAAGACCTTTTGTTATGCCAGGTTTTTTTTTTCCTTGAAATTATTTCCTAGGAGAACACAGGGAAAGCTGGAGCTGTGGTTACAACAGTCCTCTTGTGTCTGATTTATTATGGACAAATCCTCAAAGAGCATGACTGCTGCTCCACATGTGAGAAACTGTATTATTGGCATAAAGAAAATGAGTCTTGTTTGCTGGTTCTCTTTCTCTGAGATCTGGTCATTAAAGAAATCCCAGATAAACCCTAAGAACTCATTAAATTTGTAATTATACGTAGTAGTGTATATATAGGATGACTTAAGTCACATCAGTTTTCACAACTTTACTACCTCTTTCTCCACAAGGAAACAGTTCACGTGGTGTGTCTTGAAATTCTCACAGATTATTCCTTATCTTACTAATTTTAGACCTTTTTTTACCTTCTATGTGCCTGGAAAACAAACCAATCTAAAAAAATTCTTTCTGAAATAAGGGAGGGTAAGTAAAAGACAACAGCTTTGTAATATTTGTCTTTTTCAATAGTTGGAGCACATTACATATAAAAATGTGTATTCAAACAACCCCCAAACTTGTTGTTTCTTGGTATGTAATGGCAGGTTTGGTTGCTACAGTGCAGCAGGACTGTACCTACACTGTAATTGTTGATTCTACCACAAGAACTTGATCTCACATCTGAGCCCTCATTGAGGGCAGCACCACTTCTGCTCCAACCCCTGATCTTCAGCAAATGGCCACTAACAGTCACTAAAATTATTTTCACTGCATTTCATGTGAGCATGGGATCAAGGTTTCAAAAAATGCCCCCAGACACACAATGCTCAGAGAACAACTGGACATGCCCAAAGTCTCATAGAAAACTTTATTTCTGGAATATCATAAATATCTCCAAAAAGGTAGTTTTAAGTAAGTCCTTTTAAATTTTCTTATGTGTGCAAGTTGAGTGAATGAGACCAGGGGAACTGCAGGAGGAGTAAAAGATGGTAAAACCTGATTTTTTTTTTTAAGATAATATTACTTGGGAGAACTTATAACAAAATACATCTCACTTTCTCCTGTGTCCACATGTTAATGGTTTACAATAATGCTCTCTATGCATCTATGCAAATACTTGAAGAATCCAATTCATTGTGCCTTTTACCTAGTTCTAATAAAATTTGTTGGTTGTCATTAACAAATACTCTTTCACTGTCTATTATTTCATTACCTCAGTTCCAATCTTCATTTTCTACATGGCCTTTCTCCAGGGACGGTAGGATTGCTTTAATGAAATACACTTCTGGTGTGAAGAAAGATGAGTCCCATTTAGAGCCGTTTCCTAAAATACAATGCACAAAGCATCACACTGATTAGATGCTAAAACCAAACTGGAGTGAGTGACTTGGATTATTTTCTGCCACCAAAGGAGGTCGCTGCTGTTTTACTCTGCTCCAGATAATCTTTCTGCTCTCAGCTGTCCCTCAGCCTCTTTATCATTCAGGGCTACACCAGTAATATGAAGTAATGAAAAACTTTCAGACTCACTGTCAACTTTTTTTTTTAAAAAAAACCCCTTTATTTCCCTTTCCACATTCCAAAAAGATAGCACTGAAATGTCATCGAAACAGGAGATTGCATTGTCCTCTCTCCCAAAGGCCCACAGCTCAGTGATGCTCACACCCAGGTATAATCAGGTGAGCATTTCAGAACACAGCAGGACACCTCATGGGGCTCAAAGAATTTGAGGGGTTTTACAAGGTCAAGATATTTCCTGAGGGAAAAAATACTTAATATTTACAGCCATTTAGTCGATCAGGCTGAAAATTTGTCACAAGAAGTCTTGGAGACAGTGGTAGAGTTTCTCTCCACATGGGGTTTACCCTGCCAGAGATCCCCAGCCTGAGCAGGGACTGCCCTTCCTCAGGTGAGCTCTGGGTCAGGCCCAGCAACTTCACCAAGGCCTGAGCACCAGAGCTGCTCAGGAAAAAAAACAAACCCCAAACAAAACTCCCATGAAAATAATTAACACTGCTTCAGGCAAACTCCTGCACCTCGCAAAAAAACAAAAGCTGAAAAAGATCTCTCTGTAAAAGCACTTCATGGCTTGAGTCCTGCCACTGAGCCTGGGTGAGCAGCTACTGCAAAATTCACCATGTTTTGCCCACATTCACCAATATTCTTGTCCCCTTATTTGCAGAGCAAGTGATTAAACATGGATGAGCAGAGTCTGAATAGCACCGTTCAGTCCTTGTCTCTCACCTCCTCTTGAGACGCTGGTGTGTATTTTAGAGTTCATGCAAGTGTCTAGAAAGGAAACAAAAAGAGACAAAAACCACTAATCAATGATCCATCAAGGCCTGGAAACAAAGACATCAATGGCCACCCGGGGGAAGGAGCGAAGGGTAAACATCAGCCCTGCCAAGAGTAAGAGATGGGAAGGGGCCTTAGAGAGGAGCTTTGTTTCAGCACTATCATATTTCTAGAGGGTTTTTTGTTTCCAGGGGCTGCATGTATGAGGGCCCAGAGAGGATTAAACACACCCCTTGCTGCCATACCATGACAGAGATCCCATCCAAAAGCCTGGAGAAAGATTTGACTTTGGAATAGACACCGTTTGTTTTATTTTCTGCTTTTCCTTTTTAAAATTTTCACCTGGCACCCGGAATATTGACATCACCCACCCAACCTCCAGTCCCCTGCATGTAACACCCTAAGTGTAGAGCATAAATACTTTGGGTTTATCCTCTGGGGCGATGCTGGAGTTGTCCACCTCTATCAGGATGTTCTTGTCATCTCTGGTGACTGGCGCTGGCTCTTCATTCTGAAGGACTTGGGGTAAATTCCCTAAACTGACATCCATGTCTTTGAAAGCATGGAGTAAAAACACCCCCAAAATGATGGTGAGGAAGCCACAGACTGTCCCAATGATGTCAACCACGGTCATGGTGACCCACTCCTTGAAGAGGATGATGGAAGTGGTGATGACGATGGTGGTGAACAGCACGTAGTAGATGGGGAACACCAAAGAGGTGTTGAAAATGTCTAGAGATTTGTTGAGGTAGTTGATCTGTGTGGTGATGGATGCCACCAGCGTGATGACCAGGATCCAGGTCAGTGGGTGCTGCAGCACAGGCTGGCCAGCAAAGAAGCCCTTGATGGCAATTCCCAGGCCCTTGACTGAGGACACGGAGAAGGCGCCGATAACGGAGCAGATGGTGAGGTAGACCAGGATGTTGCTCTGGCCGTAACGGGGGGCCAGGAAGAAGATCAGGAGGAAGCAGAGAGCCAGGAGGGTCGCAGCATAAGCCAGGAAACCTGCAGGAGGGAGAGAAGAACTCAAAACTCCAGCAGTGGGCATGGGGAGAGGTTTGCACTGCCCAGCCCCGAGAGGGAAAACACGGCTGGCTGCGTACCCGGCTCCTTCAGCTTGGAAGTCATTTCCTCCAGAGTGGTGACCTCCTCGTCCTCTGGGGCGTGGATGACCATCACAGTGCTGCCCACCAGGCTCAGCAGGCAGCCCAGCTTTCCCAGCAGGTTGAGACGTTCTCCAAGCAGATATGAGGACAGAATGGCACTGCACGGAACAGAAAAACATCAGCCGGTGCTTTGTGCTCCTTTAAAGAAGGAACAGGAGCTCTAAGAGAGTTAAGAATGCTCCCATGTGATACAAGGATGCAATTTTGGTGTAAATTAGTTAGATTCCAGTGGGTTAATACCCAATCACAGCTGAACCTGCAGGGGTGCAGGTGTGACCTGTAGATCACAGCTCTTGTGTCAGCAAGGTGCAAAAATGCTGAATGTTTTAGCACTTCCCCAGAAATATTTTTTCAGGGTTGGCAGAATCATTCAGGAGCAGCTGAGCATTATGAAGCTTTTAGTGCTCAAGAAAATTACTTCAAGGGCCATTGTAACAGAGAAAAAACCTGAACCTAACAACAAAAAAAGCTATGTTAACTAAATCATCAGAGCTATTAAACCTCAGAGAAACTCTGAAAGTACTGGGGCTACAGATATATCTGCAAAAATATCTAGTTGTTATAAAAAACAATATCTGGGGCAAGACACCAGAGCAGTCCAAATTCTCAGTTTGCTTATGCATTTCATAACACAGTCTTTCTATAAAACTTTAAGTAGCCAGAGTCATGTATTTTGGTAGGAATCTCCTATTTAAAAATAAAGAAATAAAATAGGATTTCAGCCCTTTTGGGAACAGCCAGAAGTATAAAACCCTACAACATGAGAGGACCCTAAAAGCTTATAAATTTAGGGCAGGTAAAAGGCAGTCTGAAAAGAAGCCTGGTGGTTTTGACCCTTTTAAATTTTTAGTACTCTTGATTACAAAAACAAAGCAAAACAAAACAAACAAACATTAAAACACCACCCAATCCTGAGTGGTTAAAGAGCTGGAATAAGGAATGAAGCAATGCAGATATTTGCAGTAATTTAACCTGCAGTGTATGTGGCTGCTCTCCATACCCAGCACTTCCAGAAGGGCAAGCTACTTAATTCAATGGTTCCCAAATGATCCCCCAAAAGGACAACAATGTTAAAGTGTCTTTTAGGAAACACTGAGACCTTTTTTCCTATGGGCAGAATAAACCATATTATGATCCCTTCAAGCCTATTTTTACAAGTCAAACAGGCAAGCAAGATTTAAAAAAAAGGCAAATTGTAAATTATGGACACAAAAATCACCTTATGAGCACGCTCAGAGCCCCCAGAGGCGTCACAATAGTTGCAGGAGCAAAGGCATAGGCAGCAAAGTTGGCAGCTTCCCCTCCACCCACTAAACAAACACAAGAAAAACAAATACCAGTGAGTTACAGAGCACTTTCTGTGTTTTCTCTTGGGGGTTTGCAAACCAACAAGATGTCACTTGGAGAGCAGCTTTTACGCTGGGGGTTACATCCTGCTGCTAAACAGGGGCACACAGCGGGTGAAAATCTATTTCAAATTAAAAGAGGCACCCCTGGAGAAGGGAACCCCTCCATGGGAAGGGCTGGGGGTGCCAGGGCCTGGCCAGGTCAGGGCTGACCCACGTGGGCTCAGGAGCCCCCCAGCCCAGCCGGGCTGTGTGGGGTTAACTGGGGAGGGGGTGGCTGTGGGAGCCCCAGTGCCAGGAGGCTGCTGGTCCCTCACACCGTGTCCTTGGGGCTTGGCTGTCTCTGTCCCTGGCCACTGAGGGCTGTGCTGGCTCACAGAGCTGGGAGGGCAGAGCTTGGGTGCACCTTGGGCTGCAGCTGCCATGGTGAGAGCCAGAAAAGAGGGGCTCTGAATACCCTGCTGCAAATGTGCTCCTCTCCGTGCAGCTTTGAGTCCAATTTGAGGAGGTACTGTAACGCTGTAGCACGAAATAAAGGTTTTAAGTCTTGTTTTAAGGGAAAGCAAGTTTTTTCAAAGGAGGTGCTACCAACCCCTCTTTGTTATCTCCCTGTGCTGCAGCAGGAAACCTTCCTGGAGCCCCCAGGCACTGAGGGAAGGCTGCTTGCCCTGTGCCTGGTACAGGCAGACCTGCCAGCTGTCCTATTAAAACCTGGCTTTACATGCTTTTGATCAGGTAAAACTGAGCTAGCAGGTTCTGCCAGTCCTGCAGGAGGATGGAGAGGGAGATGCTGCATGGATCACTGCCTCTCCTCTCCCTGAGGAACCTCTGCTGAGGATGGGGGAACTTGACAGAAAAAAGCATGAGACTCAGTTTGTTCCACACCTCATTCACAGGGACAGACCTTGGAAAAGCTGCAAACCCAGGGAAACAGCTCCTACTTACTGGTTAACAAGCCAGCCCACCAGAGCCAGTCCTTTAGGTAGCCGTGGCCTCCATCTCCTGGAGAAGAAAAGCACATGCAGGAGTTAACAACCATATTCTTCAGAGCAAGAGATGAGAATGTCCCTTTGGAGAGGGATAAATTGCGAGGGGAGGAATGTAACAAAGAACAGGGAAGAATGGACTTTGTTTGGAGCTAATCCAGTTCTGGTCCTAACCCACAGGCTGTTGGACATAAGGAGCTTGAGCCTGATGGCATGGTGAACCCTGATTTTGCTGGGTGAGGGAGAGCCCATGTTTTTAATAAATCTGACCCGAGTGGAGCTGTCAGTAACAGCAGTGTTTGACTTGCCTTGGAGAAAAGCGAAGTGCTCACATAGCAGGGGTGTCACACTGGGTCTGAGAGATTACAGGGTGAGATAGGACAAGGGGGCAATGAAGAGTTGAACAGGAAGACTTCAGGACACAGGGAACAATCTTTGGCTAGTGTTCAGCCTCCTCTGGTTCCTCAAGAACTCCATACATGCTGAAGTTCAAATGTTATGCTCTGGTATGCCTCAGAAATTGCTGGTTTATTTGTTTTAAGGTCTTTTTGCTTGGTCGGGGTTTTTCCCAAGAACTCTTTTTGTCAGCTGCAATTTTCTGTCATTAATCTCTAATTCCTTTCAGAATATTAAACATTCTGAAAAATAGGGAGGGGTTTGCTCTTGTTTTACATGCTTGGCTCTGCTGTGGGAAGGGTTCATGGAGGGAAGGAAGAGAGAGACATCCACAGTTGAAGCAATAGTGACATTTCATTGTGCAAGCATAATGCCAAAAAGCAAACCCATCTGTGCTCAGCAGCTGCATGTGGCCAGCCCAGTGACAGAGGATGGAGATGGACCCGAGACTGCCCAGTGGCTCAGCTGCTATTGGTAGCTTTGCTGGCTGTCTCTGGACAGTCACTTCATCATTAGATGCCTCTGTGTCCCCATATGGGCACAGAGTAAAATGGGGATGGTGGTATTTACTTCCTCTGAAAGATTATTTAAGAACAGTTCCTAGGCCAGAACTGGGAAGCAGCAGTATTTTAATTATCAGTGCTCTGTTTTGCAGTTATGCAAGTAGGTCAGCTGCCAGGTAGGACTTACCCTGCTGCTGGAGCATGTTTGCAATGCTGATGGGATGTGTCCAATTCCACAGTGCAATTCTGCTCTAGGCAGTGCTGCTCCACCACTGCCCATCCATATATATAAATATATATATGTGTGTGTGTACACATAAACACACGCCTCGCCCTGAGAGCCTGGTGCTAGAGGAAAGTTATCTGCAGCTTGTTGTGCAACACAGCTCCAAAGGATTCCTTCTGAAACCACAGAGCTCCCACAGAGCCGGCCTGTCCTGCCTTCACACACAGCCTTGTTAATGCAATCCAAGCACAGGAGCTGCATCCTTGTCTCGGTGAGCTGGAGGCAAAGCTGCCTGGGGCTTCACTCAGAGCAGGGCTGGGGTCAGGGCTGTGCTGCTCTGCTCCGGGCTGGGGCACAGCCCTGAGCTGGGGCTTTGTGCAAAGGGATACATTTAAAGGGATCCATTTAAAGGCCTTTTAGCACTCTCTTCCTCCTGGCCTCACACGTTCCTGAGTGATGGGCATGCTTTGTTCTGCTGGTTCCCGAGCTATGGGGATGCTTTGTTCTGCTGGTTCCTGAGCGAAGGGCATGCTTTGTTCTGCTGTGGGGCACATCTGATCTCACAGGACATCACTTGCTGTTTGTGGTGCCAGGCAGGGGAACACTGCTCTTAGCTGAGCTCTTCCAGTGCAGTAAATGAGCTCCTTTCCAATGCAGACACTGTAAATTAAGTCCTTTCCAATGCCAGGTCTGTAAATCAGCTCCTCAGCTCCCATGTAGCACTGCTGTCTGGATCTCACACAAAAGATGCATCCACAAAAGCTCTTATTTGCATTGCTGATGGAAGACTGACTGTACCCAGAGGTGTTCCCTTGCCTCAAGAGTGCTGAAATTTGGATTTTGTGTGTAGTCCTAGGAACAGGTGGTCCCTCCCCCTCCTGCCCCTACAGAAGCCTTACCTGCCCTGGTGCCTCCCTTCTCCACCAGCCGTAGCAGTCCCTTTTTCTTGAGGATGACACTGCTCCCGATAAGGAAGCTGGAGAAGACAGCCAGGCCCAGGCCAATGTAGAATCCATAACTGTTCTCCAGCCGAGTTATCCAGGAGCTATCTGAAGTCCCATTGTCCTGGGCAGGGTCAGCTGGGACAGCACGGCTGATCACTTGGCACACGGCGCGGTGGGAAAGGCACGAAAGGGTGATCAGAGACCCTTGGAGACAAAACAGCAAATTACTGACATGACTGTCAGAAGTGTCCCTACTCCCTTGGGCTCATTCAGATGTCCCCCTGCACAGCCACCTGTGCTGTCAACCTAACAACACCCAAAAATCTCCAAAGCTCAGGACACCTCTTTACTTACATGTGGAAATGACAGGGTGTTGTCTGAAGGATTTATGGCCTGCAGTTCAAGCTTCTCTTTGACACTGAATGAGTCTACATTTCCAGCTGGAAGGCCACAAGGACCTCTAAAAATAATTTGAATTTCCAAATATATATGCCAGAGTATCTCCACCAAACTCCAACGCTATGGGGTTAAACTAGGCCTTATTAACACTTAACCTTGTTGACCCAAAGGGTTTGGTGCTTTCCAGGTAACTAAGCACCTGCCAGCTCATCTGCAGTTATAACTTCAGGTTTAATGTGGAGTGATGCCAGCACTGTAACTGTGCATCTGTTCCTACTCTGTGTACCGAGTTGTCATAAGACAACATCAGACTCATCTTGGGCAATTCATTTCCTCTACTGTTTAATGGTTTTATTCTACCTATTTACAGAGTGCCTGGGCGCTCCTAAAGCAAACCTAGTCCTGCCAGTGTGGAAGGACTGAGAGCAGGCACAGCATTCTGCTGCTAACACCAAAAGCACTGCAGCCCTGTGGCTCTGGCCAAGGCGTGTTGCTGTGTGGGAGTGGGAAAACTGCTGAGTTTCTTCCTCCCCTGACACTCCTACCACACCCAGCATATCTTTCTATTGCAATCCTTACTCCAAGTGTAGTAAAGACAGTGTGACTATGACCATGAGGAACAGAGCAGCCAGGTGGAATACAAAAGTCTCTTTGTAGTAAAAGGCTTCAATTTTTTTTTGCCTGAACTCACATAGGAATTACAGAGCAAGTATTTGTGTCTCTGCAGGCAGGAGTATGGAATGGCTAAACTGCTCCCAGCAGTGTCAGGACCCTGGGCATGGGCCCCACATTTTTCCTGAACCAGGAGCCTGGCTTAGTTCTTACATAGCTGCAATCCCTGGTCCTGGCACACAGCTGAGGCTTTGGATCTGAACTGGCTATAAACGTTTTTCTAAAGGAAAAAACACCAGTGAGTCTCTAGATGAGTTTCCAAGAGCTCCCTAATAATATATATTTTTTTGTACTAGAAAAACATTCTGGTCGTGGAAATATTACCTGGGGAATAAGGGGGGAATTTGCCTCCTCGACTGAGTGAAAACCTCCACAAGGTACTACCGGGCACAAGCATAAGGCAGCGGGATGGGATGATTACCGACTGGGTTAAGTAATCCTTAAAGGAAAAAACCCCAACCCCTGGCTTCTCTGTGCACTCCAGGGCTGGCAGGACGTGGCGCCGGCTGCTCAAGTTTCCCCATTCCTGTACAGACTTCAAAAAAAAGGAAAAAAACCCCTAAAGCCAGGAAAAAAACCCAGAGCCGAGCAGTGACAGAGAGCAGCCCCAAAGCCGGGGGGTGCGGCGGGCTCAGCCCCGCGGTCCGAGCCGGAGCGGCCGCCCCATCCCGGACCTGTCCTGTCCCTGTCCCTGTCCCTGTCCCTGTCCCTGTCCCGGCCCGTCCCGCTGCCCCGGGGCTGCACCCACCGTTGCTGCAGCTGCTGTTGGTCTCCAGNGTCCCCATCCCCATCCCCATCCCCATCCCCATCCCCATCCCCATCCCCATCCCCATCCCCATCCCCATCCCCATCCCCATCCCCGCCTGCCCGCTGGGTGCGGTGGTGTCTCCAGGGGGTTCTGCCCTTTGGCACAGAGCCGGGACGAGGCTCCTGCCGCAGGGTGTTTTCCTTGTTGCGGAGGCTGGAGGAGGCGCTGGGGCAGCAGGAGGGTGGCTCGGAGTGTGCGAGCCCAGGTGCGGGGTTAGGGGAGCCTGGCATGCGCTGAGGGCTTGTGCAAAGCCGGGGGCTCAACGCAGGTGTGGTGGAAATAGAAATTAAAGATAAACGAGAGAAATGCTAGTGGCAGTGTCAGGTTAATGGTTGGACTGGAGCTTAGAGGTATTTTCCAGCCTTTTGGGCTGAACAATGTATGAAGGACGTAAAGTTGTTAGGGCGCATCCAAAGGAGGGCCACGAAGATTGCAAGGGTCTGGACGAGAAGCCATGTGAAGAGCAACTGAGGTCACTTGGTTTGTTCAGACTGGGGAAGAGGAATCTCCATCAGCTCCCCCTCCCGGGGCAGCCGAGCCCTCCCTTGTGGATTCGGGTGTGTGAACATTTCAGTGTGTGGCATCATCCCCATCCTCCTCTGCCGACCTCTCCTCCTGCATTTGTGCTCAGTGGCTGTGTGTACACAGAAACGTATTGCTGATAGGAAAGTCCTTTCATTGCCATTAGCCAGGTTCTGCTGTAGGTCAACAGAGATAAGTAAAACCAATAGTGAAACAAGAGCTTTGCTTCAGC
Source organism: Phainopepla nitens (assembly GCA_013400175.1). Classification (NCBI taxonomy): domain Eukaryota; kingdom Metazoa; phylum Chordata; class Aves; order Passeriformes; family Bombycillidae; genus Phainopepla; species Phainopepla nitens. Next base: position 697,831 of record VXBQ01016885.1, on the reverse strand, counting down.
AAGCCCACATATATAGGTAGAAAGGGTCCCTGTCATATAAGATTTGCAGGATCTGATCATGTCTGAGAAATTGCCTTTTTTTTTTTCCCATAAAATAAATTCCCTGTTACTACAGGAATTGCCCTTAGACCATGAGGCTGCAGCATTGTTAACACCTCATGACTCCTTCATTCAGTGCCTGATCCTATTTCTGAGCAACTGTTTTCTCCAGCAAATGTAATGCTCAAGTGCTTTGTGAGTCATTCGATTTTAATCAAGTCTGTTCATCCATCACAGTCCTGTGGGTCACTGGCTGGGAGAGACTGTGCCAGCCAAATCCCACGTCCTCCCCTTTATGACAGGGCACTTGATAATCAATCCAGATCATATGGCAGAAGGTTTTCAAGAAGGAAATGAAACATGTGCTAATTTATCAGTGTTCTGGGAGCAACTTCTGCTGCTGTTATTTGTTATGCAACCAAAGGGGACAGAGCCCGGGCAAGACAATGATGGTGGGATTCGGCCTCTGTTTTGTAAATTTCCTGGCTGATGCTGGTTAGGAGCTATTCATGCAATGTGTGAATACAGGGCTAGTTGTAGAAAACCAGTGTGATGGTGAAGTGGGACAAGTATTTGCTGTGTTTGCAGTGCTGACTGCCTGTGCTGGCTTGGGGAATTCCTGTCCCCTGTCCCCTCACAGGCTGCTCTGCCTGTTCGCTCTGGTGCTTGGGCTCTCTCCTTTGCTGGACCTTTTTCAACACGGTGAGGTCTTGCTTGTAGCTGGGGAGGCCTAATTGTGGTGTGGTTATTGGCAGTTAAACTGTGTCCAGAATAATTTCCAAGCTTTTTCAGATGAGTACTGATGACATCTGTGCTCACTGGGCACAAAGGGGTGTGAAGGAGGCAGCAAATTTTTATGGAAGAGATCTGGGGTTAAAATAATCCTTTTGGTCAAAGTGCAGCTTCATGCATTACTGCCACAGCATGGTGCAGGCAAAAGAAAAAGGCACTTTGGGCCACGTCTTTACCTTGCCCTGTCAGCTAGATTTGCTAAAGGAAAAGGCGGATGTGACCATATACATGTGTGTTTATGTACCCCTTTTCATCCCTAAAGATAAATTTGAGTCTGTGGGCCACTTCTGCCAGATTTGACAAGGGGTGAGACCTCCAAAAGAAGCCATTCTAAGTCCTGGGAAGAGAGACATGATGAACAAAAGGTCCCCAAAAGGAGGGGACACTGCAGTGTGAGCTGGCTCTATCAGACATCGGGGAAGGAGCGTGCCTGGGTGGCACCACTGAGGGAGAAGCTTCAGTCAGGTTTTGAAATCAACCATGGATACAAGTGTGTCACGTATTTCCTTCTTTCTGGCACAGGGACTGCAGGGGGTGCAGTCTATAAAATCACGAAGTCACAGGAGTTGCAATTGATGGATTTAGCAAGGCTGTGTGCTGCAATATGGGAGTAAAGAGCCAGGCAGGGTTGGCATGGAGCCTTCTGTGCTTAGTCAAGGGCAAGTTGAGACTGATAACAATAAAGCAGGGATGCAGCCAATGCCTCTTTTATTGCTTCATATCCTCATTTTAATGAGAAGGCTGTAATTAAGGGAATTTAGCTCCAAGCTATGACCTCACGGGTTGATACTCACATCAGATGCTGCCTTAAAAATAACTCATCAGAAATCAGGGAGTCTTCCTTAGCAGGTCATCTTTTAACAATGCAGTTCGTCCTGAAATACTGGTTTCCAGGGCAAAACCTTGACTGGAATCCAGGGGGCAGAACAAGGCAGCTTTGCATGGAAATAACCTCTCCAGCAACATCAAAAGGCTGTTCCTTCCTCTGCTCTTGTCTGCTCGTCTCTTCTGCTCTGGAAAAAGTGATGGAAAACTACTGAGTACCAGCTGTCCTCTGTTAAAAATAATGGTGGAAGTATCCTGCTAACAGGTGATAGAAACTTTTGCCCTTGGATGTCTGCTAGGCAAGGTTTCTGTGCAAAGTTTCTGAACAGCTTTGTAATATTCTGCTCTAGCTTTGTATCGTTTTAGAGCTCCAAGGAGCCGTTTGCTGCTTCAAAGAGAGGGTGAAACCTTTTTTTGGCAATGATCTGATAAAGTAGGGGTTAGGGGAATTGCCTGGTGTTGGATGATTGCAGCACTACATGAAAGGATGCTCAAAGCTTGAAAGATTGATGAGCAGACAGCTTTTAATTCAGCCTGTCTGAAGGTAACAGTGTCTGCAGCGGCTGAGGCTGTCATTTGGTGCCACCAGAGTTTAGACAGCACCACCAGAGACAGTTCCCAAGCCTGCCACACCCCATGGTGGGTTCCAAGCCTTGCAGTCCTGCCCTCCCCATGTCTCTGCAGGCACCTGTGGGTCTGTGCTGAGCTGCTGAGTGATCCAGGGTCACGGGGCCACAAAACACACCCCGGCTCCTTTCTCCCAGGGTTGCTAAACACTTTATCCAGGTCACTGTGGCCCCACAAAGCCACATGTTGGCAGGAGTGGTGGGCTGGTGATGGACAGCAGTGGGTGAAGTGACACGTAATCAGCAGATCGTTTGTTTGCAGACTTCTTATCTGGAGGCGTTTGCATCAGAACTCTAAATCAAGCAAAGCTGCATGTGAAAGGCACTCCTGACTTGCAGAGGGAGGTCACAGAAAGGGTAATTTTGTTAAGCTATTGAAAGAATAAAACAGTCATTAATGAGCTGTTCTTTGCATTGGTGAAGTGACTCTTATCCGGAGATATAAACATATTTAGGAGCATTAGGAAGAAGAAAGATGGGGGCCTGTAGCTTTGATACTGCTCCCTTAGGGTTGGTTGCTCAAAATTCAGAGACTTGGATCCTGACATTTAGAACAAGAATTGCTTCTGGCTCCAGGTGAGACCATGAGAGATCTCAGCACTTCATAGGGCTGGTGTGAGAACTGAGGTGTCCAGGATGCAGCAGCTAAAATTAGTTTAAAAAAGAAAAAAAAAGAAAGGAAGAAGGAATTAAAAAAAAAGAAAAAAAAAAAAGAAAAATCTTGATGGGAGAAAGAGTGAAACCCTAACAACCTGCCCAGTATCAGAGGCTGATGCAGGAAGAAATCCTGCTCTCCTCTCTGCCATTCCCTGTGGCAGAACCATGTTGAAATCAGTAAACATTGGGCAACTTTGAACAATCAAACAGTCCTGCACAGCAGGATGTCACCCACAGAGCTGCAGCTGCAGCCCCGGAGCACATTGGAAAGATCAACAGAGCTGCGGGGTCACGGTGTAAAGTTCATTTCCAATTTTATGTGAAGCATCATTGCATTTCTGTTCCTCTTGAGCTAGGAAGCTGTTCCCAGGAGGAAACCTCGGGAAGAGCTGTGAAAGGGAACACCAGCTACAGTGTTTGGGCTGGAGCTGATGAGCACAGAGTCCAACTCCCATAGTTCCATGTCAGTTGTTTCTCCCTAATTCCTCAGCTCCCAGAAGATCCTTTCCCCTTGGTTCCCACTTCTCTTCTGCAGTTAACAACCACAGCTGCTCCTTGGATGCTTTCAACACAAAACTAAGAATGGTTTCAAATGGAAAAATGGGAAAATAATAGTAAGGAGAATCTTCTTACTATTTTAAGGAATAAAAAAAGGCCCCTGTGGAGTTGACAAGGTTGCAGTAATGAGAGGAAATTAGATGCTCAGTTTAGCTTTGGGTAGAGCCTGTCAAAAAATGATTATATGATTTTCTCTTCCCTGACCCTCTTACACTAAAGCAAGTTTTAAGATTAAAAATGTACTGTGCAAGGAAGTATTTCTCAAAAATCATTAACTTTTTGATAGAGAAATATGTCTGTTTTGGTGTTGGCCACAAAGCCTCATATTTTTTTCCCTTTATTTTTTACAAAAGCTTGGCTTTTTTTATCAAATTAGCTTTTTTTTTTTTGAACAAGGTACAATTGAAACCTCTCCCCAAATAACAGTTATCACAACGATGATGACACCACAAGGTAAATTCTGCCCATTTCATGAATGAGCCCAATTTTTATTTCTCTTCATCACAAAAGTCATCCCACATTTCTTGTACACATTGTTGGTTGCTGTGTTACGGGACATATCACCAGATATCAGATGATTTACTCTTGCAGAAGCACTTCTAATGGAGATGGAAGCTTCTGTTGGCTGAATTTTAGAACAACAGCAAAAAATAATAATACAAACCAAAAATATCATCTTCAGCTGCATAGCAAATATGGATCAAAAATTTAACACTGTATCAGATCACAAGCGTAAATATACCTCACCATAAATAAAATTCATTGTACAAAATAACTCAAGCAGCTTTTCATACAAATATGGTACATTTGACAACAGTTTTCGAGAATATTTTCTTGGTTTTTTACACCTTGGATTCTTTTCTCTTTTGTTCTCCAATACACGTGAACCTACTGGACTGGAGTAATGCAGGAGTGAAAGGACTAATGTTGTTCAATCCTACCAAGTGCTGTCAGAGTTTAAAAGGAAAACCACTGAAGTGCTGAATTTGATCTAGTTTGCTTCCCCTTTCTACTGTAGCATTGCAAGTCAAGTGTAGCATCATCCCAGAAAAGCATGTGCACTGCCAACAGTCACATTTTATAATGGCAAAGCCAGAGGGAACATGAAAATAACCCAGTCTGACCTCAGTCATGACAGAGGCCATCCTTTCTCCCCCCTGTAATTCCTGTATGGAGCCAACAACTTGTCTCTGGAGCAGATATTCCAAGTAGTGGCTGGTGAGTGCTGGGGAGTTTGCAGACTACTTTAGCACAAGCAGGAAAATATAGGTAAAAAAAGCAAGTCCAGTGTCAGTGGACTTGGGAGGATTCAGACAGGGTCTACACTTCCCTAAGAAAATAACATTACAAGTCTGCAGATTATAAAAGACTGAAAAATATAGGACTGAAGCATGTCTGCAAGGAAGACTCCCAAACTTGGCAGAAAGTCTGCAAGTGTGGGGAATATGCCTGACCCCCTGGCAATCTGTTACTATTTAGCCCTACTCTTACAAATTTGCTCCCTATCTCCATTAACAATTATGGCATTTAAAACAGCACGAGAGGGAAAAAAATCTATTTTCATGGAGTTGTTTAAAGACCTAAGACTGGACCTTTCTCATACACAGACAAGGAGGATGAGAAAACTGAAGCTAAGGAGTATCTTAATCCTTGACATAATCAAAGGACAGTAACATCAAATCTCAGAAAGTAAGACTGATTATTACTAGCTGATATCTCATACTACTTGAGCAACAAGGCAAAAGATCTGCATACACTCTACAGTCAAAACACTTTACATTTTGTTCATGCACTTTGACATTTTGCTCAAAACATTTAATCCCTTGGAATCTGGAGGGATTTTATAATTTTGCTAGCAAATCCGAGGCAACAAATAGATTTCAACTACCTGTTCTTTCAAGTACAGCCTGTACAAGTACAACTACTTTCCAGTGCAACTGTGTTTTAGAGAGTTTCAGGGAATTATGGCAAAACCACAGGAAAAGAATGCAAAGAGATTTACAGATTATTAGGTGAAATACCTCATGACTCACTCCAGACCTAAAACTGATGAAAATAGGGATTTAAAGTCACCTTACTATATCCCATTTTGTCTAGGTAGCTGAGACTGGGCCATTTGGCTCAGTTCATCCTTTTGTAGCAACTTCTTGTTCATGCTGGTTTCCAAGAAGACTCCAGCATTCCATAGCTTGTCAGATGTAGCAAGACACAATTTGTGATGTGCCTAGAGGTGGCTCTGAAAGCCAGACAGGGACTTGTGCCAACTTTTCTGCAAGACTTCCATACCAAAATAACAAGCACTTACTATTTAGGTCAGGAAAAATAGGATCTTGGTTGGATCTATCTTCCTTGCATCTTGTTTTCCACAAAAAATAAAGTGCTTGATTCTTCTCTTCCTTTTAAAAATATGTATCTCTAGATATCCACTCCAGTAGTGTAGAAGTGTTGGAACATGATGGAATGCCAGAACTGACATCGTTAGTGGAAGACAAAGTAGAGAGCAAGCTCCAGATGCTCTTCTGCTGCTCTTCCTCATGACATGGAGGAAAGAACTCGCCTTGCTGCGCTGGGTCCTTCCCTGCCACTCCAAGATTTCAGCCAGACTTCCTGAGATTTCATTCTAGTTTCAGATTACTGTGCTGCACAATTTCCTCCCTGCAGCTGAAAATGTCTGTCTCAGTAATTAAAGGAAACTCAAGGTGTGAAAATGTCCAGCACTTGTCACATGTGGGGTATTTACTGATTATCAGGGGAGTAGGTGATGAGAGTCTGGGAGCACAGATTCATGCCACACACCAAGATCTCCTCTTGGCAGCAGTAGATTGCTGGCTGTTGTTTCCTAAGAAAAAAACTCCAGCTGGGATATTTCTACTAATTAATTCTATGTTCGCTCTGAGAGAATAAGTGCCCAGGCTCTGCCTTTTTAACATCTGTAACAGCATGCAGTTTACAAGCTATGATGAAATGCATGGAACATATATATATATATAACCACATCTGGATACAGCAATTTTTGCTGTGGCCAGGCTAGAGCTGAGTAAACATTGCCAGTGGTGAGGCTGGCACCATTTTCTCTTGGAGCACATGGTTTGATCTCCTTGCACATCAAGCACAAGCTTTTGTATCACTCCAATGACATTACTGAGGGGAAGCAGGTTAGACCAGGAGTTATGAAATCCTCCTTGAAGTTCCACCTGAATTTGTTCTCAATATCCAGGGATCTTAGATTAGCTGAGTGGGAAAAGGAAATGGACTCCAGTGTTCTCTCTGAACATCTCTGAACGTGGAAAATTCTGGGTATTTTTTAAAGCTTATTCTATATTTTATCTTTTCTAAACAATCACATAATTTCTGAGTGATGGGAAGTTTCCTAAGCCCTGCTGGTAGTCACCATTCTCTGGAGAAAGGTATTTGTTTGCTGTGCCACTAGGAATTTGTCTAAACCAAGGGAAAATAGCATCCCAGAGCACACACAGATTACACACTCTGGCTCTCACCCTTGGCTGAAGAACAAAGATCCCGTATGTTCAAGGTAACTACACCTGCATCCTGTCAGCACCAGTGATTATTTCCACCCAAATTAATGTTTGAGAGCACATTCACATGAATGCAGCCTCTTCTGTAGTCCACAGGAAATCTGGTTTAGTCCATGAAAGATGTGTCTTCAGGTGAGAACCTCTGCATTAAAATAAATGGACATCCCATAGCATGGAAAAAGCCAGGCTGTTTTCTCTCTCCCCAACTCTCTGAAGTGCTGAGGAGTTACCTGGTGACTGCATCATTGCTATTCTCAAGCCCACATGCCAAAGCTCCCCCAACAACTGCTGGAAAAGTCAAGGACAGAGCAGAGCACAAACCCCAGCCTGGGTCAGGCATCCATCCATGACCAGAGGCAGGGCTCCTCTGCACCCAGCACTCGGTCCTCAGGGCACTGCCATGGGTAACATCCTGCCTTCCTCCCTTCTTCCCCTCAAAGAGTGGATCAGGGACTTGTCTTCAGCCCCTCCTGCTCCGTGGCTGGTGGCACATGTCACGGGGGTGTTGATTTGTCCCGCTGCCCCCGCGGTGGGAGCGGGTTCCCAGGCCGTGGGAGCGTGGCAGTCTCCCACCCGAGGCTGCAGTATGGCTTCAGAGCGATGTGGGGACTGGGTGAACCACAGGGAAAACCAGACCACTTCGTGGAAGAAAAGCACATTTTGCCCACCCACCCCCACCCCCCCTCAAGTCCGAAAGCTACGAGTAAAACCGATCACAGGGATGGTACAGAGGAACATGCACTCAGACGGGGCCGAGGGGAAGATGTGTCCTCGTGTGCAGAGGCAGAGCCGGCCTCGCTCCCTTGTCAGGCCTCACAGCATCAAGTTTACCCCTCCCAGCAGGTTTGGGCTCAGTCCCTGCTCCCTTCCCACCCCAGGCGGGGTCCGTGTCTGCACTAGCAGGTGGTGGCCAGCGACTGGTGGATGGGGGGCTGGAAGCAGCGCACGTGCTCCACCGTGGAGCTGTCTGTTTCCACCGACTTCATGTACTTGTTCAGGATGGCAAAGATCTCGTTGTTCAGGATCTGATACTTCCTGATCCTGTCGGCCATCTTCTTCAAGGGCTGCAGGGATGGTGAGGGAGACAAACAGTACATGAAGGGCCTTATGTCATCTGACCAGCTAGGGAGGAGCAGAATCTGTGCCCTGCTGCTGGACAGCTCTGCTAAGGCAAAGCAGCTCTGACACATGTTCCTGTTCCACTTAGCACCTCACAGGGACCGGTGACTTGCTTCATTACTGGGTTTGATGACTCAAGACAGAGCATTAACAGGATCAGTGAGTGGTCCTAAGTTAACCACTCCAAAGTCTAGGCTCCCAACTGTTTATTGATAAAGCCACCGAGGTCACAGGATGGTTGCTGGAAATACCAGCTCCTCAGGGCCAGCTTCCCAACCCCAGGAAGAAGGGAAAAGCTTTGGGAGAAAAGATTTGATTTTCAAGCCAATTAAAACCTTGGTCTCTCTGCTGAGACTGCAGGTGGAAATCTTACAGCAGGGCCATCCAGTAGGAATAAGATTAACACCAGGCTTTGTTGTAATTGATGAGTTTGGACAAAGCAGGATAGAAAACAGAAAGAAGTGTGCTGATTTTGTTTCTTTGGGGCCTCACCCTTCAACTTACCACGTTTTTTATGATTTCATCCTTCCCATCCTGCCTCTGCACCTTCAGCAGGTGGTAGCAGAAGTCGAAGAGGTCAAAGCGCCGTTGCTGTCCAAGGAGAACAATGATAGAGCAACCTGCCCAGTTCAGACCATCTCCAAAGCACTGCCTGGAGGGAGGAACAGGGTGGTGGGTGGGGAAGAGATGACAGGAGATGACAGGATAGAGTTAGGCAAGAGAAGTGCCATGGCACCAGGAACTTTCTTTAGTGAATTCCTAGGGAAATCAGGTTCAGTCCTGCTCCTAGAAAGTGAGTGTACAGCTAGAAAAAGTGAAGTCAGAAGGAGATAATACAGAATGACATCCAGGCCAGGCCGTGTAGGGTGAACCACAGGGTAAGAAGGGTGAGGACCTAGCGTTGGCTTGGTGGCCCATCTACCAATCTCCTGCCTGTCACCTTGGGCATGCCCTTTACCTTGCTCTTTCCTCCACCTGCTGCAATACAAAGCTGAGCACAACAAGGACTAACAATCCCCCTCTACCTCCACAGAAGCTCTCAGTGCAGCCACAGGCATGGCAGGGGCCAGCTGGCACCGCCAGCCATGAGTAGCTACGCCAGGAGATGGCTGGGGACACTCACAGCTGGGGAGACTCACAGCCGGGGACACTCACAGATGGGGACACTCACTGCTGGGACACTCACTGCTGGGACACTCACAGCCAGGGACACTCACTGCTTGGGGACACTCACAGCTGGGGACACTCACTGCCAGGGACACTCACAGCCCGGGACACTCAGAGCCAAGGACACTCACTGCTGGGACACTCACTGCTGGG
>VXBQ01016885.1:643990-688346 GCA_013400175.1 Phainopepla nitens | reverse complement strand
GCTGGGACACTCACAGCCGGGGACACTCACTGCTGGGACACTCACAGCCAAGAACACTCATGGCTGGGGAGACTCAGAGCCAGGGACACTCACTGCTTGGGGACACTCACAGCTGGGGACACTCACTGCCAGGGACACTCACAGCCCGGGACACTCAGAGCCAAGGACACTCACTGCTGGAACACTCACTGATGGGGACACTCACAGCCAGGGACACTCACTGCTTGGGGACACTCACAGCTGGGGACACTCACTGCCAGGGACACTCACAGCCCGGGACACTCAGAGCCAAGGACACTCACTCTGCCGTGAACTCGTTGGTGCCCACGGGGATGCAGTACACGAACTGCATGGCGCTCCAGAGCCGGTGGAACTCCACGCACTCGTCCACGTGCATGACCCCGTTGGTGGGGGGCGGCCCGCGCCAGATGGGGTCCTGCAGGTAGCTCCGGATGCGCGTCAGGATCACCTCGAACATGGAGAGCCCGCAGCACAGCCGCTCCTTGGTCAGCAGGTCCCCCTCCCGGGCGATGGCTATTTGCTGAGGACAGGGACAGCCAGAGGGACACAAGTGAGGACGTGACCCGCGCCCGCCGGACTGAACGCTGCCTGGTCTCTCCCCGGCTCTTCGGAGGTCCAGCCTTACCTCTGACGGCCGCTTCCGTGGCACTTCCCACCAGAGAATACTCATCCCTCCAACAGGAGGCTTTACACTGTGCCCTGCTCTATTTCACCGACCTCAGTATCTTTGGGAGTAACTGTACGTCAGAACCCCAGAGCTGAAGGCAAAGCTCTGACCAGAAATACTGATCCTTAATTCTGGCAGCACGCTGCTCGGCCCTGTTAGCGCTACTCGGCGTTTCATTTCATGATTTCCATTTCATGATTCATTTCATGGGTTTCATCTCATGATTTCTGCAGATTATGAAGATAAAACAGGAAAGAACAGGGACATTTTGCTTCCCAGGACAATTGCCATCATCTCTTCAAAATGCAGATATAGCCTATGGCGTTCTTGATTTCTTTTGCAGTTAGGGTTATAAAGCTCTGCGGAAGATGAGAAGCCCCTGCAAACTTGATCCTGAAATACCTGTGGTTTATAAGAGATCCAAATAATTTTCTTCCCAGATGTGGAAGCTTTACAGGTGTGGATAATTTCTGTGACATCCCTGCTAACATTTAGATATACAAATCTGGAATAGCTCCATTGGATGAAGTTATTTTGACTTTTACACTAGAGGAAAATTAAAAGAGACTTAACTTCATTTCAGCCCCACTGCTCCCAAAGAGGACAAAAAAACCCCAAAATGGATTTAAAACAAGCAAGCAGGGCTTTCCCCCAGGCTCACTGAGTGGTGGGGGTCTCTCACTGCCCCTGGTATCCTCTCAGCTGCCCCATTTCCTGCTGTTCAGTGGCAGGACTGACTTCTCTTTGCAGTGCTGCCAAAAATAACTCATGAAATGGGAGCTGGGAGCTGTCAGAGCCGAGCCCGTGGCTGTGGGAAGCTCTGGCTCTGCCGTGCTCACCTCGGCAGAGGAGTGGCTGCACCAGCAGAGCCTTTCACCCCTCCCACCACTCTGGAACAGGCACACAGAGCAAGTGAGACATTGACTGAGACCCTGCCTATCCCACAGGACTTCCTGGAGCTTTAAGCAGTTTTTAAGCATTTAAAAGCTCCATTTCCAGCTGTCTCTGCAATGCCTATAAAGATGTTATCCCAATCAGTCACAATGGGGACTTGCAGCAGCTGAGACAAAGGGCAGGCACATGTCCTGGCCAGACATTAAGAATATGAATTATGCTTGGTTTACTTGGGTCATCTTCATTCCACTCTGAAAAATGCATGAATGTGCCTTCACATCCCCATTCCTGATTATCAATTTATGCTGTCAGTAATCTCAAGCAGTTTTAGTTTGGTTGCTCTTGAAATTAGAAGAGTTTCAATTCTTCCTTGTGCCACAGTTTCAAGGATGTTCTGGGGACCTCAGCTCAATTAGTGTTCAACTACTAGCAGCAAATATCAAGGGAAAGCTGTTATCCTGTGCAGAGGCCACACTTGGTCTAGGATCTCTTGATCAGTTAAAAGCAGGAATGGTATCACTGGTTCCATGGCATGTGTTTGCTTGGCAAGCAAAGGTTTATTTTATCCAGTTTTTTAGCTAAAGGCTGTACATTGTCCCTCTCCTCACCTGCTCCAAGCTCTTATGGGCACAGACCTGCACACACCAGTCTATCATGGCACAGTAGAAACAGAGCCATTTCAAATATAAATAAGGTGTTAGCATTACTGTTTGCTAAAACATAGTGATAAAAGGGAGACTTTTGAGAACAAACTTCTCCAGTGATCTTAGTACACGACTTCTGAAGCAATCTTAATTTAGAAAGGAATGCATCTGGCTTTCAGTGTAGGTAGCGCCACTCAGTTACGCACATTCACAGACAGAATTTGGCTCTAAAATTCATCACAATAAGACAAGTCTTTGATACAGGATTTTGGGATAGGACTTTGATACCATCCTAGGGTAGATATCTTAACATGGGCAAAGCAGCTGGAGAGCTGTCGGTTCTGTGTTCAGAGCTGCCTCACAGTCTGGGGTCCCACTGACTTCTAAAATCAGGAGAGGAAGGATGCTCTCAAGGTAAATTGTCACAGGATGCCACTGTGCTGACTCAATTATTCCTTCTGTCTTCAGAAGCAAAGGCTGTGATTATTTCCAGGGAAGAAACCAGACTGATCAAGCACTTTTAAAACCCCTTACTAAACACCTTTATAGCCAGCATTAAAAGGGAGAGTATTCCTTCAATGAACCATTTTGACCCCTCTGGTTCTTTATAAATGGTCCATCAAACAGCTGCTTCTGGATTTCCAATGCAAAGTAATTATTTACAACAATCACTGGCAGTTTTCCTGCCATTGTACAAATCCAGTTTTGATTTTCCAGTTTTTGAACCTCTTTCACAGCCTGTTAACTGGTGAACTTGCCAGAATCCTACCCAAAACCTGCAAAAACCAATAGAACCCCACTCTAACATGCATGGGGCCACCTTTTGGAGAGGCATCGGGCAGGCAACTTCAGCTTAGATTCTGGACAATTGCTACAAGGCATTTATGCATTCTGCAGGAAAAAATCCTGTATGGCCTGTGTCCAAAACTGCATTTCCAAAATGCATGTCCAAAACTGCATAAAAGGAGCAAGCTTAGAAGCTATGGAGGCACCGATAGAAAGCAATTCTTGTGTTCATTTACATTTGAGCTCAAAAAAAAAAAAAAATCTGGTACCCAACTCTACCTGTGTGATGAATATGGGAACAGTTTACAGAAAAATAACTTTTTAGTGGGACATGAATTATCTTTTGTTTTCATCACCATTATAACTACAGCAGAGATAAGCAACGAGTGGACTCTAATAGCAGAATTCAATGATGATTTTGCATGGAAAGAAGGAGAGATAGAAAGACCAACACAAAGACACAAAAACACAGAGGTGAATTCTTTTTTCTCGAGTGTCTCCTTTAAAAGGAAGTGTCTACAGAGTAAGACAAAGTCCTCAGTTATCCAGCCAATTTCTCTGTTTCAGATGATTTCCAGTGATGCAAAGTTCAAAATGTCCTTGATCCATGAGAAAAAAAATACAGGAACAAATATCAACCACTTTCTGCCTGCCATAGATCTGTCACCTCCTACACCAGCTGAGTGTTCATTCCAATCCCTCATCAGTACATTACAGGAAAAGGGTGTTGATTCATTTGATACTTTGAAAGATTTTTATCCCATCAACCCTAAGTAAATGGGCACTTGAAGTTTGATTATTACTATCAATGGAGCTCAAATTTTGCCCATTACACTGATCAGTCTATGGAGATATTTTAAACAGTACTGAGTTTCTGCACAAGAGATCTTCCCAAGCTGAGACCCACGTCAAGAAGACACTTAAATGGAGCTGTAATTTTAAGCATGTGCTGAAGCTCTAAGCATGTGCTAGGAGGGGAACCATTCTCAGATGTATTCCTTGACAGGGATGAGCTTAGATGGACCACACTGCAGTCCTAAAATCCTTTTGGGATCCCCAAAAGTTGTCCTCAAACCACTCCAGCAATTCTCCATCTTTTTAAAGTGGAGAAAAAGAAGTTTTTGGAGTTGTTCTGATTCAGAACTGGCTTCTAGCACACTTGCCTTACAGTTCCAGGCCAGCTCTCCTGACTGGAGGCAGCAACACCTCTCTGGACCCGCTCACAAATTTCCCTTCAGACTGTTTGCTCGGGCAAGGATTCAGATTCGCTCGTCCAATTGATGTTTTGGGGGAAAAAAAAAATCAATCAATCAATCAATCAAAAAAAGAAAAATCACTTTTCCCAAGGCCAAGCAGGCCATGTGGGGACTGCTACGAGTTTCCAACAGCCATCCCTTCCAATGCAATCCTTACCTGCGGAGTGCCCAGCCTCTCTATTAGGGGAACCAGGTGGAGTGGGGCATACTTGGCTTCGAGACGCTTCATGCGCACCTCCAAGCGTTCTCCTTCTGTCAAGCGAGCAGCAAACAGTGAAATGAGAGGAGGAAGTGGAGACCCGCAACTTTCCGCAGAGTTTGCTCAGAGCTGCCCCCCAGCAACCATCCGAGGAGACTGTGGGACCAGGGAGCCAAACCACAGCAAGGAGGGGCCGGAGATGCAGAGAAGGGAGGGATGGGCGAGTGCAGTCTGAGCAGCAGCTTTATCACACATGTCCAAAGCGTGTTCCTGTTACCGAGCACTCCTGTTGAGATGGACATTTCATGCTGTCATTCTCCAAAGAGGCTGTGAAATGGCTTCCAAAACCTTAAGGGAACCCCCAAACTGACTGAGGTTTTGGGTGTAACTATGCTACAGGAAATGCACCCCTGGCTTTTGTTTGCACCTGATGTTCGGCTGTATCCACTGATCTGTCAGGAGGGGGAAGCAGGGTCAGAGCTAATCCTCAGCAGAGATGGGAGAGAAAACAGCCTCTGGGCAGAGACCTCTGAGTCTGCCCACTGCTTCCCTCTCAGCTTCTTACCTTTGATGTAGACCCTGGGCAAAATATTTTGGAAGGGAGCAGCATGCAGCAAATCACAAACTTCTTCCTGGGACTGAGGCAGGAAGAAAGAAAGATAAAGTAAGTTAAAAAATACCTATGGGGGAGAGTGAATGGCTTAGGGGCCTGGGCAACACTACAACAGTTCACACCTACAGCATCTATTCAGATCCAACCCAGCTCAGTAGTAACTCCAGTGGTGTGAACCTGAATGTTCTAAAACTGGAAGTAACACTTCAGCTTCAACAAGAAGTTTCCCTAACTCAAGTAAGTTACTTCCTGCCTGTACAAGGCCAGACCCTTATACTGATTTTCTGTCCTACTTACTAGCCCTGAAAGTAAGAGGAGATAAAGAATATGGAAGTTTCCATTTCATCTTACCCTGAATGAATTCCTGCAGCCTGTTCTTTAAGAGAGTGCCCAGGTGCAAATCACGCTTTGGCTTAGTTATTTTAGGAAGTTTACATGAAAAATATACTGACACGTGGGTCTTCTGCAAATAGGTACATCATAACTAGTCTGAAATGATTTGGTTGTCGGTGCGGTGCTCTCAGCCAGGGCTATCAGAATCCCAGTGGTGCAGGCACCAGGAAGAATAACACAGAAGTCCAGAGAGGAATAACACCATGAGATGCCACCTGAGGGGACGCATGCCAATGCACTTGAGAACAAAATAATCCCAAACACAGATGCACAAGGAGGAGAAACCTAGAAATAGGCAGGTGGAGACTGAGGAGCGATGGCCGACAGTACACCGTACACGAGTCTGCAATGGGCAACAGCAGCGAGGAAACCAAAGCTGTTCAACACAGAGGCATTGTGTCACGACAAGGCACCAGCCTGCTCCTACAAAAACCCACTCCTAGGACATGCTTCCAGTTCTGAGCTCACTGGAGAGATGTAGACACTCAGAAGCAGATCATGACAGCGCAGCAGGAGGTACCCGGGGCCAGATGGAATGACTCAGCTGGGCCTGTTTGGAATGCAGGGGTGGACACCACCCTTCCAGCCAGCAGGACAGTGGAGCATGGAGCTGCAGGAGGCTGCACTGGCGCATGGATGCTGGGATGAGAGCAAGTTTGTGGGAGTGCAGTTTGTGACACAGTGCTGGAGGGACAGGAACAGTCTGGGGCCCCTCCGCGGGCACAGAGGTGCTGATGCTAACGGAGTAGGCCTGTCACCTTGGTCATTTTTGTTTGCAAAACACTGTTCATTCCTAGGTGAATGTTCTTCCACTGCTGTTTTCCTCTAATAAAGTGAGCATTTTCAGCCACTTGCAGCCTGCATTCACCTCGTATCTGTCCCAAAATTAGTCATTTTATTAACAGACCTCTTCCCCAAGGCCCATTAACCGAGAGCACAAACTCTGCTTAGAGATTTCATCCCAAGCAACCCCTCATTCCTCAGACTTAAACAATAAAAAGGGGATAAAATGCAGCAGACTGGACATCTGCACCAGAGCCATTCTTGCCAGCAAATACCACCAGGCTTAGATCAGTCAGCTCTGAAGGTAATTGCAGTATAAAAGCAATTCCTTCTGCTGCACAAGAGCTCCATTAGAGGGAAAATCTTGTTCTGTGATGGCTCTGTGCATTTGACATCCTCCAGCAAGTGGGAACCAGAGCCCACTGCATGCAAATGGTTTTGTATTCCGAGTCTATTTCTGTGAGGAAAAACAGAGGATCCAAGAGGGAGAGACTGTCTGGCACAGAAAGTAGGCAGATGTGGACTTTGATGGGCAGCCTTCCTTAAAGGATCCCCAAATTCCCACCATCTTTATTTTCTGCTATTCTAAAATGCCAGTACACTGCTGATGTACGGTTCCTGGGACTGAAGGAACGTTTCTGCATTGAAATGAAGGATTTCTAAAGAAACCAGCATGTCCCTTGAGTGTCCCATTAAAGATGTGACAGGAAAGGCAAATGCAGTACATCCAGCAGAAAACCCAACACTGAGAACAGCAGAAAGCACTGACAAAGCCACAAAAGGAACAGAAACTGCCAGAATATAGTTGGCAACTGTGGTCATTCTATAAAATTCTATAAAAGCTGAGCTTCTGGGTAATACACATCTCATTTTCTTCATCTTATGCAACCATTGCTCACTGAAAAAAAATGAAACACTACACCAAGAATTAAAAAGTCTCTAGATCTGGAGTTAAAATGCAAGGGTAGAAATATCCATTTTGAGGACATGCAGAGACTTTTAGTTTTCTCTGTGCTCTATGGTCAGATAAAACTTTGAATCTTTGAACTTTCTTATGGCTTTACTCTGAACAAAACTTCTGGTTTTGCTTGAAAGTCCTGTCTTATGCTAGGAAAGTAATTTTGAAATATTTCTGGAAAAACTGAAACAACTCTGTCCAAACCATTATGATACAGTATGCACATTTAATGTACAATTGCTAGTTGAGCACTCCTCAGCTGGCTCTGGGCCAAATGATGAGATAAATTCATTGCTTGGCAAATTTATTATGTGAAAAACTAGAAGCTAAGAAGATGAGTGGCACTGAGCCACAGCCTTTGCCCCACACTAGTGAGGGCATCACATGAGCTGAGAGACTTGTGCACATGTAAAACTCCTGTGCAGGAGGCAATACCAAGTTGTTACTCCAGCCAAATTTTCAGTAAAGATGTCCTAGGACATGTGCCATCAGCAGATTTCCTTCCTGTTGGATTGCTTTATCCATTCCACCACTGCCATCAATTGTTTCCATTGCACTGGCACCCCAAAAGAGCAGAGGGATCAAATCTACTTCTCACTGTACAAACAAGTAGACAAAAAAGTATTGATCCCTGCCCCAGAGAGCTTACAATCTAGAAATTAACTCCAGTTGGTTTTGTTTCTAAGCAGGACAAATAAGGGGCAGCTTTGGGTCCAAGAATGAAATCTGGATCTTCCAATATTCAGATTCAGCCATCCCAGGGGCCTGACTGAGTGCCAATGCACACCATCCCCATGGCCATGCCCCAAGACTCCAAAAACACAGCCCCAGAGAGACCCTGAGAACATGAGAGGCTGGAAAGTAACATTTCCCAAACTCTTCTGCTGCAGAACCCACTTGCACTTCTACTCTTGAGCTGGAAATTTCAGATGTTGGTGTGGGGGTTTTGCCTTACCAAAGCCTGCTCGATAAGGAGGCAGAAGAGAATGGCATTGCCCACTTCTCTCAGGCTCTGGAACACGTCAGTCTTCAGCTCTGCATACTCAATGATGTCCTTCAGCTGATGGTGGAAAAACTCCAGGATTCCTTAAAAGAGAAGGAAGGACAGTCAGAAAGAGACTGGAATCACTTCCAGTAATTTGGATAAAAAGATGATCAGTGTTTG
Source organism: Phainopepla nitens (assembly GCA_013400175.1). NCBI lineage: Eukaryota > Metazoa > Chordata > Aves > Passeriformes > Bombycillidae > Phainopepla > Phainopepla nitens. The sequence continues at coordinate 679,967 of VXBQ01016885.1, read as the reverse complement.
GTATTTCCTCAATCACAAACTGCAGCTGCTAAATGGATATTCAGAGACTGGCATTGGGAAGAACTAACATGCAGTGTCTTATCCTGCTTTTAGTAAGCCCTGGGAAATAGGGAGTAACTCATATAAACTCCCTATCAGAGGACGAAAGAGGTTCCAGACTGGGATGGATGACCTGGTGCTGGCTCATGTACAGCAGCCACAGCTTCTGACTGCAGCCATGCTGCAAGAATCTCTTTACCAGCTAAGTAGAACATTTAAAAAATACCAGTGAACTCACAGAAGCTTACAGAATCCTGAAAACATAAGAGAGGCTACCAGAAGACATACCCTTATCAGCCACCTATGTGTTCAAAAGGAAATTTCCAGCAGGAGATTTCCTGGAAAGGTTTCCTATACATGTTCCAGCAGAGCAGCTGAAAGCGTCCCAGCAAACCTGGCTGCAAGTGGCACTGGCAGGACAGGTGCCCAACCTGGATTAGCCATGAGTGTGGGCCTGAGTAAATGCTGCAGCAACATGTGGCTGAGCTCCTGCTCAAGGACCCATCTGCAGCACCCACCTGGAGAGCCATATTCATGTCTTGGCAAGCGGCAGATCTTGGGCATTACTTCAATCAGAGTCTTCACATACTGCAGGATGGTGCCTTGGAGCTGTTGGAGACAAAGGGAGGTTAAACTGGAATGCCAGGTCTCCTGGCACTGGTTTTGAAAGAGGCTAGTTGTAGATGGGTCCACATCTGACAGCACAGGATGAAACTTCAGCTGGAGTCCGAGAAGAACTTGCTCAATTTGGATTTCACTAAAACATGAAATTCAGCCCAAGTGTATGGAGTCAGAGTGCTTTTACAGCTTCCTCCCAAAGAATAAATCCCAGCTGCAGGGATTTTCGACTTCAAAATACAGCTTGCTGTGTTTGCATTATTTGCAGCTGAAATCCAAAACAAGGCTCAGTCTTAGATGCAGCTGGACTTGTGCTTCTAACCCAAAAAGCATTTCACCAGAGCTGCCAAAGGACTCACTTCCTAGCACAGGAAATGCTCCTTCCACCTGAGGAATGATCACTGGATACTCAAGAGCTTGATAAAGAATTTACATTAATGCAGAGCAAGTTTCTGCAGATCTGATGTTTTGGGCATACATGGATTAGAGCAGAGCACACTGCTTAGTTTAAAGCCCTTGCTGTCATTTGGAGTTACACACCTGCACCCTGCAGATACATGATGTGAGATAATGCACTAAATTCCATTTAGTCTTCCCTAAAATCTTTGTGCTGAATGCTGTCTGATCCTGCTGGAAACACTCCATCCTCCCACAGGAATCACTGGGATTCCTCATCAGTGAAAATCAGCCCACGGCTCCAAGTGTTGCAGTGTGGACCAAGAGACAGGAAGGCGCCCCGAAGCGAACACCCTGATCCCAAAGCCCGCGCTGCCGGCCTGCACCTATCCAGGCTTTGGCTTTCTCCATCACCAGGGCCAGGCTCAGAATTACCAGGCTCTTGACGATCTTCAGCAGCTCTTCCATGACCACGGCGATGCCCTGGTAGCCCAGGAGCCGGCAGATGGTCTTGAAATGAGGCGGCCCCACGAAGTTGCGGTAGGAGCTGTAGATGTGGCTGTAGGCGATGTTGAGGGGCTGGGAAACAAGCACAGGGACAGTCAGACAGGGCCATCGGCCACACCTGGAATTCTCTTATCACCGTATTATGTTCCATCGCTACAAGTAATTTTTAAGGAGAAATAATAACAGCAATGGCCATTCCTACTTCTGCTTCTTGTAGGAGAAGAGACTGCTTTTCTTCCTATGTGCTCAGATATACTCTAACCCCAACAATGTCATGTCACAAGGTTTTATTATCCTCCTATATAGCAGCACCGCTTTCATTTCCAAGGTAATTTACTCTCCCATACACTCCCAATCAAATATATCAGTTCAGTGGCCCTTTGCCTCTTCAAAATCAAATTGTTCTCTACTAAAAGGAAAAGTATTATATACATTTAAGCAGACAGATTTTCTTTTCCCCTATGAGCACTTGCTTTAAATGAGGCTTATTAGGAAAAACAGGAACTGAAGCAACTTAAGGGCAGAGTTTAAGGGCAGATGGAAAAGACACAGAAAAGATCCTTTTTGCATCCTGCAAAGTTTTACATCAGCCTCTACTTAACAGACATCCCATGGGTCTGTGACAAGGGTAAGAATCTGACACTGGTCTAGGGAGAATGGTGCCCAGGACATTGCCCTCAAAAATTCTTAGCAGCAGAGAACAAAAAGTGATTTCCAAGAATGTACTCTATCAGTGTCATCTTGGAAACATGGAAATTGCTGCAACGTTTCATCACTGGAACATTTACAGGATCCATTTGGTGTGAGGCAAAAAGAAGTAGGGGGAATTAATTCACTTGTGTGTTCTGCAGAGAAAAAGTACTGAGAATCATATTTAGCTGAGACACCACATGCTCAGAGAGGGCTCTGCAATGGAAATGTTGGCATCACGACTCAGCCCAGCAGAGGGGCTGCACTCTTCCCCCATGACATCTCCACTTCAGCCTTAGTGAACAGCAAAAAAGCCATCTTGGAAAAGATCCCAGCACGTAGTGCCCTTTCCAGCAAAACACAGATTAACCCCAGGCTCATGCTCACCTAAAGCTAAAACAAAGATAAGGAAATAAATTAGACTGAATCGCAAATGCCTCCCTGTGGATATTGCAGACTCCACTCTACAAGGATCCTCTTTCCTGCCAGCAATGGAGCCAAGGGAGCAGTGGGATGAAGGCACTGAGGAGGTTTGGGTGAAAGGGAGCAAGGGCTGGAGTAGCAGAACAGGGCAAAATGTTGTCTTTGCTACACCACTGCTGCAATACCCCCAGCTGCAGGCTCTTGTCATCCTCCACTTCTGACTCACTCCAGAAGATCTACTTTTAACACTTCATCTGAGCTGCTAATGGGCTACAAAGTCATTTGCTAAAAATTGGAAAACTATTTTCTTTTGCTCTCAGCTATAGAATTCAACCGATGTACTGACCATGCTTTCACAGAGTTGTCAGTCACTTTAATCAATTAATTGTCCCTCATTTTGTCACAGCCTTACAGATCTGGTCCAGTAGGTTGTTACCCGCTGTAATTCCTAAGTGCTCTTTGAACCAGCAGAAATAAGGCCCAGTGAGAAAGTCTCCTATTTTCTGTGAAATGTAATTTCACCTCTTGTTCCTGGTAGGTGCAAATAGCCCTGAAACACCATTAAGTGCAGAAAGACCTGGCGTTGGAAGCTCATTCATAATAAGCAAGAACTTTCTCTCCCATCAAAACTTTTTAAAAAAAACCGAAAAGAGCCCTGAGTATGTGTCAGAGTTAAGAATTATTTAGGCAGACAGAAGCCTACTTTCAAAGCTCCTTGGATACCAGCTCTTAAGAGAATTGAGCACCCTGCTTAGGCTTCTGTCTGCATCCTCAGATAACCGAGTCTTTAAAAATCTGGTAGAGACAGACCCAAAGCCATGCACCCTGATACATCTGGAAAACTGCTGTGTGTTTTTTTTGAAAAGCGTTTCTGTTTAAACACCAGGTAATGCCCAACCTGGAACACTTGCCAAATGGCAACATGACCAGCCCAGAGGGGAGTCAATGCTCCAGGGCCCCAGCCTAGTCATACTCCCACAGCTTTTCTTGCTTTCACTTTTGCAAGGCACTGTCCCAGCCCCAGGTGTCCCCAGAAAGCGAGCGCTGCAGGGGTGATCCAAGTGGCCCAGAGATGGCTCCTTGCACCTTCCTTCCATACCTCCCTGCAGGCTCCTTTACCCTCTTATTTCCCCAGGCTTAGCACACCGGGGCTCGTCCTAGCTTGGGGGAATCAAAAAAATCCTTATTTCAGTGAGCTCACGTATCCACATTCATTTCTGGAGGCCTCTTTGCTATTCCATGGCCAGGGGACTTCTGTCTGTGCACGTGCCTTGTTGCCCTGAGATGGGCTACCAGCACTGGTACCAGCTGTGGTGCAGCTGGTCAGGTTTTTCCCACAACAGGGCTGATATTTGGCTGTACAGGCAGCCAGCAGCTGGTGCTGCTGCACAGCCCCCACCTCGCAGCACTCCCTCACTCCTCAGCGAGATAAAGGGGCTGGAGAGCAGCTCCCAAACAGCCTCTCCCTTGAGTGGGGGGGTCTCAGCAATTAGCCTGATTGGGACAAGACACATTTCAGGATGTGCACTGGCTGCAGATGAGCAGGATGATTCACGCCTGCCTGTCTGCAGGATGAGGTGGGTTCATGGAGCTCTCTGCAGAGCCACACAGTGCGCTAACAGCAGGCTGGTGTCTAATAATAATGCTCTGCCAGCAATTAAAAATATAACTCCATTTAAGGGTGAGATACACAGCTTGGGGTAAAGACTGTAGGATGTAAAAAATGACACCAGTGGGTATTTTAAGACAAAGCAGCTGAAGGCACAAGCTGGCTGCACAGCACAGCACAGCTCACTCCCCCGTGCTGGGCAGCAGCTTCTGACCCCTCAGAGAACCAAAGCAAAAGCCAGATCCTGACACTTCCTGGGAGCAGCAGCTGCTGGAGACACTGGGAGGGTTTGCCCCATCCATGGTTTGGGGTCAAATGGGCAGGTTTTGGGGATGAGAGGCTGGAATTTGCAGCATGGGGCAGAGCTCCCAGTGTCCCTCAGAGCCTGCCCTGCACCCAGGTCTCAGGGACAGCCATGTGTAATTGTGAGCATGAGGGCAAGGGCCCAGCACTGCTTTAGGAGCTCAGGAGGTTATCAGTGGTGCTCTGGAGAAGCTTTAGCAACAAATGAAGCAAATCAAACCCCAGTTCTATTTCCATGTCTTTGATCTTATTGTTGCCCATCACTCAGACCTGTCTAAGCTCACCTGAGGAAAGGCAGGGAGAGTTTTACCTGATAAAATTGAACAGAAAGAGAGAATAGATAGCACTAATTCCCTTACTTACAGAATTCCCTTGGAAAAATGAAGAGCTAATGACAGAGAAATATTCTCAGAGACAAAAAAAGAACTTGCACACAGCCCAAGACAAGTCAGGGCTCCCAGCCAACCCAATTTCAGTGCAACAGCTGAGAGTGTCTTAGAAAGTGGAATGAGTAACTCCAGACTCAGCATCAACATTTCTGGGAAAGTTCCTCCTGAGCACATTTGGGCTTTAAAGAGGAGCAAGTCACTTGTTCAGAGCCTCTCCCTACCAGGCCCATCTGTCCCCTCCTGGCCACAGGCTCAACCTGCTCCCCTGAACACCACAGGCACTGGCTTTGCCTCTCCCTCCTGCCCTCTCAGCAGACTGACAGGAGATATTCCCAAGTTGTCTGTAAGTCAGAGGCATCCAAAGAAGAGCTGGTCTTAATCCCATGTAGTTCAGCAGGAGGTCCAAGTCTTTGAAAACCCATCACACAGTTCAGAAAATATTAAAAGACTACTGGAAATTGCAGCACCATGAGGGATCAAAATGTACTGCTTATAGCTCTAACTCAAATCAGTAGTTTAAGCGTGCAAGTAATCAGAGAATTAAGGACAAAATCTCTGAGTCAATGTGTACCACAGGCCAGGATCCCAGATTTCACACCATGTGCCAACGTGTCTGTAACCCCAGACCCTGCTCGGACTCAGTGATGGTCTTGCTGGAGAACTGTGGATACAGGAAAAATATAAAACCTAAATAAGCCAGCAAAAAAACCTACCTGGCTTGTTTTTTCCTGACACACACTTCTCCCAGGCAGCAGCTTTTAGGGATAACATTCCCAAATCACTCGAAGATGCCTGCCCATCTTTTCCTATTGGTTGCCATGGTGAGAGATGACGGAGCCGAGCTGGGTATAAATGAGGGAGTGCTCAGGGAAGGGATTTAGCAGAGGCAGGAGGGAGGTGAGTGCTGGCAAAGCACTGCCTGAGGCCACTCTGTCACCAGAAACACCGAGGACCTGGCTGGAGGTAAGTGCTGGCTCTGGGAGGGCTCAGCGTGGGCATGTGCAGCCTCATGTAAGAACAGACAAGCAGTCATTAGGATGAGCTTATTCTTGAGTGAACTAAAGGAAAGTTGGTTATTAGAAAGAGGAAAAAGGAAAGAATAAAGCAGCTCAACTGTGCAGAGGTGCTGCTCTGAGCACTTGCTGGCCAGGACAGAGAGCCCAGCAGCAAAGCTCAGAGAGCACTTTGGGGATTTAAGGTGAGATGTGCTCAAGTAATTTGTGGCTGTTGTTAAACAGCCACACAGCTCAGAGAGTATTAAAAAACTACTGGACATTGCACCATCAGGGATCATAATTTACCACTCATAGCTCTGGCTCAAATCAGTTTAAATTTGTTAGGTGGGCAGTGTCTTTTTTCTGTCTTTGTACTTATTATTCATATATTTGTGTTTCCTTTAAGGCACTGCTTTTGTGTTTCACCAACCTATAGATTTCACATTTAAGATCCTGATATTGCAGTGTGAGATGCTGCAGGAACAGAAAGAGTTTATACTTTATTAAGCAAGAAAGGTACAGAAAATGCAGCGACAACTTAAAACGGTGATTAACCTTTATGGAGCTTTCTAAATGGCATTTAGGCTTAAAATCAAAATATCTGTTGATTGGCAGCTTCACAAGGCAAACTGGAGCTAGTTTAATCATCACTTTATGTTAATTACACTTGCAGTACCCTTTTTATTTTGTGGGGAAAAAAAAGATAAAAAAGCTTTAAATATAGACAAGTAATCAGAGAGATTTTTTTAAAAAATATAACCAGAGCAAAAAGTATACCCTGGATGAAAGCAGAGTGATACAGTAGCCTGGGTAACAGCAGGATTTGTCTTTTGTAATTTTAGCATGTAATCTAAGTGAGCCAAGATAGTCTTGAGTCCAGTCTAAGGGAGAGTAAAAGTCAGTGGAAAGACTTCACCGATGTCGGTGTCCAGAATCAGAAAACTGAGCCTCTCCCTGCATCTGGTTTCAGGGGCACGATGAACATCGAAGTGCACAACATCACTTACACCAGTGCCACCGTGTCCTGGGCCATGAGCAGCCCCTGCCCAGAGAACTACTACCACGTCATGTACCGCCCCAACTGGAACAGCGTCTTTGCCGGCTACCTGCGGCAGAACTTCCACCGCGAGGAGCGCGTCCCACACCCCCTCAGCTCCCTGGTGCTGCACCGCCTCACCCCCTCCACCATCTACGTGCTCTGCATCACCTGCAAGAACTCCTACCCCTCCAGCAACCACTGCACCACCTTCCACACGCTGGACAAGATCCCCCTGGTTTTCGGCGGCTCCAAGCACGAGCCCGCTACGTCCGTGTGGATGGTGAGCAGCCTCCTGCTGCTCTGCCTCCTCGCCCTCCTGGCCTACGGCTGCCTGCAGGTCTGGTCTGCGCGGTGCCAGCGGGCTGCCCGGCTGAAGCACCCCGACAGCAGCCCCGAAGAGGTGGTGGAAGGAAGCAGCTCTCCAGAGGAGCCATTGAGTGATGGACTGAGAGAGGAGCTGCTGGAAGTGCCCATGACCACTGTGCTAATGAGGAGCTCCAGTTTCATGAAGGAGAGCCCGTATAACTCGCCTCACTGCTTTTTTTCCTATAAAAACAGCGATGATAAAAGGGCCATCTTGCCACAGCATGGCCTTCAATGAAAGCAAAAGAAAGCAAAATCTTGCTTAGAGCTTTGGTTTGCCCTGCTCTTTCCCAGCTCTTGCCAAGAGGACTGTCTGTGTATCCATGGCAGCTGTCTGTCCCAGGGTAGAACATGAGGCATAGGCATTGGTCACAGGGAGAAAGATTTTTGTCAAGTGACAAAAATACTCTCATTTGCTGAGGATTTTTAAAAAAGAAACCAAGTCAGCTCTCTGGGAACAGCCCAGCTTGGCAGACTGTTAGTGTCATTAGCTCATGTGCATCAGTGCTGTAGGTTCACTTCAGAGTCATCAATCAATGTGCACAAGAAATAAACTCCACTCAAGCAGTTTCACACTTGAGTGCCCCTCCACTAGGATCACACCCCAAGCCCTTGTAATGCCTGTAAAAATAGTCATTGCAGCCTGAGAAAAAAAAGCTTTTTGTCAGTATTAATTAGTGCACACAGAAGTATTTTAGTAATTCCCATTTTGAACAGATAATGAGATTCCTGAAGTGGTACCTTCCTTGGGGATCATCACTGCATCAGAGCACCAGCTTGCTCGCTTCCCTGAGTGAGCATTTAGATGGATGTAACTTGGTCTCAGTGCCAACACCAAGCAAGAGCAGTGCTGACATCCCTTAACATGGGCAGTTTATGGAGAAGAATATGGAAAAGCAACAGCAACAGCACACTGAATCTGCTTCTTGCATGGCCATTTGATTGCACACAGCAATGTGACCCTGCTCATTCACACCCACCACTCTGTTAATGAACGAGTCCTTGCATTTCTTTCTCTTCCTAAATAAATATTTCCAACATCCACCCCTGCTGGCTGTTGTGGCTCATTTACTGACCTTGGACCCGTAGAGGTAATAGGGCTGCACGTTGGCTGGCTTGTCCCGCTGGGGCTCCTGTGTGAAGGGGATCGCTGTCCTCACAAACCTGCGGCGAGCACGGGAGACGGGAGGGAAGAGGTCAGTGCCTGCTTAACTGAGCACACACAGGGCACGCTCTGGGATGACCTGCAGTTGCAGGCTAGTTAGAATTCACCACCTGAGCTGCATCAGCTGGAATGCAAAATCCTGCCACAGTCTGTTGGTGGTGTACAAACTACCAAAAGATATTTTTTCTCATATTTGGCAGGCAAGAAAACAGTACCTGAGCAGCTACCAGAGCTCTCCTGCTGAGTAAACCAACCCTCAGTCACTTCAATCACTGTCAGTCCCTGTCTAACTGCTGCTTGAATTTGTTACTAACATTTTCAAGACCAAAGGAAGATGGTGGGTTTCAACTTCATTTTAAGAGCAACTCTTGCATCCCACGGGGAGCACAAACCTCACCACAATGCGTGTCAATTTTAAGTGGCAGGTCTGATGCTCTAGAAAGAAAAGCAGGGTCTCCAGGTGGCCCTGCTTTCCCTCCTCACCTGTTGGTGGATCCGTTGTAGCAGTAGTTGGGCAGGAAGTCGAAGTTGAGCTCCCAGAAGACGTGCAGGGTGATGCGCCCATAGGGCGCGGACACGTTGTGGTTGGCCTCGCGGAACATGGCATCGAAGCTGTCCAGAGTCATGTGCTTGCACAGCAGCCTGTGAGTCAGGCGATTGATTTCCAAGAGCCACTCCAGCTCCTGCAGCACACAAAGCAGCAGAAAATGCAATGTATTACAACAGAAACAGCTGATTTAATTGCCAGGGGAATGGCTTTTTATCCTCACGCACGCAGAACTAAAGACATCAATTTAACTCAGCGGCCAAGGCCAATTGCACTTCCACTCAAGGGGGTCCTGGTCCAGAATTTTGTGAACCTACAGGAAGCAAAATTAATTTGTTCCCCACTGAGCACTGGCTGTCTTTCACCTCAGAATCCTCCAAAGGTGGAAACTGGTAATTTTACACTACTTGACTCTGATGCTCCTGTAACATATCAAAGACAGCAAATCCTGTACACACACAAACAATGTCACAGCCACCTTCACCCAACTGGGAATTAAAGCCAAGATTTCCTTCTCCCAGTTAACAGGGCTCTCTTATATGAGCTCTGCAAAGTCTAACTGCTGACTGTCACCTTATGATTTACATGGATACTTAATGGTCTGATAATAATGCAATTAAAGCTACATAAACAGAAATAATAAAGATTCAGCAGCATAAAGGAAGATACATGACTGGTTGAAACCTAGTACAGGGGAACTCAAAACAGAAGACAGTTGACTGTGTATCCACAGCAGTGTATCAGTCTCCCTGCTCATACTCAGAGTCAATAAAAGTTCTTACCACGATGGATGTCAGGTCCTCGCTCTCGAAGCGGCTGATGGCCTGGTCTAACGATTTGTACATGGCTGCAGAGATGCGCTGGGTAATGAGCCTGTTCAGGTCGATTGATCTGCCCAGCAACTGGCAAAAGAAGAGACTTGCATGTTATATACTGATGGGGAAAAGGATTTTATTTTTCAGTCAACACACAAATTAAAACCAAACCTCGAGGTCTGCTTAAACGTGAAAGTGGTGGCACAAATGCCTTGGTTGAGTGTAGATTACTTAAGAAGGAACGAGGGAAATGTGGAGCACAACTAATTTTTGTGTCACAAACAGATTCAACCCTTCTCAGTCCAGAGCTGATCTCAACTAGGATGCCCTCCACCACCAAAAGTGTAACAGACCAGGAGAGATGAGTACCGGAGTCTGCTGCTTGCACTGTACCTGCACGTGCCTCTGCTTGAGCAGCGTTTCGTAGCGGTTGGACGGCGGGTACGGAATGATCACCCCGTAATTCTTGCACTCCGCCCGGAAACGTTTGTCCAGTAAAACACTGGGAAAGGGAAGCAGTGTCAGGAAAATAGAAAGGTACACTATCAGCTTCTCTGTGTATCTTTCCAGAGTTGTTTTTGCCCTTCTTTTAATCTTGGCTCTGAATGCCAAGAAATCTCTGCACACTAAATCACAGAGCAGTGGTTGTTATCTGGGGACTGCCCTGCTTGTCTTTTCTGGTTAAAACATTCAAAAAGATAAAAAAATGAAAGATATCAGTGCCAGGTACTTGGTGGTTCTCCTGGTGTGCTCCCTCCTTGAAGATCTGCTGTGGGAACATTTGGTTGGTGATGGAGACTGTCCTCCTTCTCTAAGGCCAAATGTGACCTAGAGACAGAACTTGCAGTCACATGGAAGACTTGGTTCACTTTTGGGGACACAAGAAGGAGACTCTCACTAGATTTCATCCATGCCCTTTAAATGGTAAGGAGGATATGCCACAAAGGTTCTGTCTCTCCAAAGGGAGAACAAGTCCTGATGCTTTACTAGGGTGAGGACAAGTGCATATTCCTGTTCTGTAGAGATAGGAGGCTTCCAGTCCTCTGCCTGGTACACAAACAGAAGTCAAGCAAGGACATGTCTGTAATGAGCTCAGTTTGCTTTTCTGCTGCTCTCACAAACTGTACTCCGACAGCTACTTCAGATGCCAATTATTATTTTTTCCCTTTTAACAGTGTCTCCTTAATTAATTTTCCCTATCTACAATGGACAGCCAGCTCTGGGGGACAGGGATGATCTATATTTTGTTTTCTTGCAGTGGCTGCTCCCTGAGGGAAACCTTTTGGTTAACAGCAATTTGGATGCAGCGATATCATCAGTCACCATCAGCAGTCAGGTTCTCCTACCTGCCAGCCATTGCTTTGTAATAGGCAAAGATCTGATCTGCCAGCTTGTACACAAATTGATCAAAGCACAAATTCACCTAGGGGAAAAAAAAAACAAGATTTGGTGAGGGTGTCACCAGCACAGAACAGCTCCTTCCTACACACACAAGATCAATACAACCCAACACAGATCTCTCATTTAACACAAACATGTATTAAAGATCACACTATCTAAAAACCACACTGCCATTCTTACAATGCTGAAGGTAAGCAGAAAATTGCAGTTACATTTTTCTCTTCATAGTTTCTGCATGTTCTTACAGGTCCTGGTCCCCCACCCTCAATCATCCTTCCCTCTCAGGGAATTTCTTGTTTTCCCCTGATGTCTCAAACCCTTTGCTCATCAGACTCTGCCATGTCCCCAGTGTTTGACAGCTTTTGGCTTCCATTGCTCCCTACAGGAACAGCCGAGCTGAAGCCCTGTGGGGTCTCTGAAAATGCTGATCTTTTTCAAAACTTCTCAGTCTGATGGGGTATCTCTTTCAGGAGAAAGGCGCCTATAATGAACTGCTGGCTCAAACAGGGCAGAGTGACCCCAGTGAGCTTTTTCCATTCAATAAAGATGAAGAGAACTTACTTCAGCTTCAATTTCATCATACAGGAACTGCTTTTTGAACTTGGTCAAAGCATAGTATGCACTGTCATTGTAGAGGTCCAGGGGGTACAGCACATACCTGAGGGTAAGAACACAGACCACATCTAAAATTAACTTTGGAGCTTCTCAGCATAAACGGCAGCAAGGGCATGTTGTGCCCTGCCTGATGCAAAAAAAAAAAAGGCTTTTCTCTGACTTCACTGCCTATCACTGCCACTCCCTGCAGCCCTTCACATATTCCCTCTTTATCCTTGGGTTCTGCAGGAAGCAGCTACAACTGACCTGGAAGTGAGCTGATTACGAGTTGTTCAATCAACTCTTTCTTCTCTGCCCTTAAAAAATCTTTCACCCTGCCCTCACTCCAGAGTGCTCTGACAATGCCCATACAACAGAAAGCCAAATTTTCTTAATGAGGAAGACATTACGAAGATGATTACACTTGCAGAACAGCAATTCCTCTCATCATTTATCCCACATATAAAAAGAGTTGAGGTGGCTTAGCCTGGGCCCACCCCTTTTGGTGACACATCTATCTCAGTGCTGTGTACAGGTGACAGCGCCACCGTGTCCTGCCCACATCCCAACAGTTGCCAGCTGCTGTTGATGACACATAAAGAAGTGCCAGTGCCAGGAAGTCGCCCCTGTGTCTGCTAACGAGGTGTTCACACAGCACCATTCATGTGACAGCAGACCAAGGAACATCTATTTACCTCCCACATCAAAAAGACTGCTCATCACCAGCCTACCCTTCTTCCTGAACAAAATCCCAAACCCCAGCAGTGCACGGTCCCAACGGAGCCCATCAGCTCTTACTCCATCATGGAGGGTTCTTTGGTTTCCAAAATATGGTCTGTGAGGATCCAGGGCATGGACATCTCGATGGGGAACTGGATGCGGCGGCCCATGGTCAGCTCCAAGAAGAACTCCCGGAACCAGAGCTGGGACAGGTCACAGCACTGCTGCAGAGCTTCTGGAATGCAAGGAGGATCCCAGTTACCCCCACACTACTCCCCTGGCAACGGCAGTGAGGGCATGACACAGGAGGCAGCTGCTGCAGCCTTGCTTTTGGGCATGGAACATTTTTCTAGGATGTCTGTGGTTTTAAACCCAACCATGTCCACACTGCCTGAGCACTTGGTAATGCAAGAAGAAGGAAGGGATCACCCCTTTTGCTCTAGAGGGCCAGGGAGAACACTTGAATGGCTCAGTTATTCTGGAAGACTTTTTCTGCGTCCAGTGGCTCAGTTAGTCTGGGACAGAAGTCCAGTCCTAGAAAATAAATTGCAACCTGCAGCTATTTGCTCTTGCTGACAGCCCTGCTCACATAATGATTACTACACAGAAACACGTCCCAACCAGGCAAAGTAGGACATTTGGGAAAAATCAAGGAAAATCTTCTGCACAGGTCAAAGAGGAGCAAAGCTGATCTGCTTCTGCCTTTCTGAGCATGCAAGGACTGGGTTCAAGCCTCCCCCTGCCATAATCTCACCACTGATGTTGAGAAGGTGGGTGAAGAAGAAGGACTGCTTGTGAAACTCCTCAATGGCCAAGACTATCGGCCCATCCAAGCTGCTCCTCAGAGTCTTCTTTGAGCCACTCTTGTCTGCTATGAGGGACTCCAGCATGGTCCTCACCATGTAAAGCTTTGGGAAAAAGGTGACATGCAGTTACCACTCTCCAGACACCATCACACACAGCCTTGGTGTTCTGGGAACAAAAAAACCAACACTTCCAGGTGATGACCACCCTCTGCACACATAAGCCACTATCCTTCAGAGTTAGAGATAATTAAATGCCTAAAAGAGGAGGCTTTGGGAGTTATACAACAAATTAGGCACTGAAGCAACATTTAATACACAACAGCATGAAGCCTTTGTGGAACAGGGCACGGAAACAGCTGCTAATCCACAGGGTGGGAGACTCCTCCATGGCTCAAAGACCATTAATCCCCACACAGGAGACATCCACATACCTGTGTGCTTGATGGGCCTACGGCTCGTCGTGGGACTTTAATATCAAATCCACCTTTGGGATCCTTCTCACCTCTCAGGCAAGGATCATTTGGAGGCTCTCGGCCTCCCTCCCAGTCACAGATCGTCTTCCGAATTGCCTGAAGGACACTGGAGCAGGGGGAGAGGGAAAGCAGTGCTTAAGCTTCATTTCACTTCAAGATGAAAATACCTGTGGCTGTGCACATACGAGAGGAAAGGTATCTGAGGTGAGATCATACACACCTGGTACTGGTGGGATGATACCCAAAAATTACCTCTGGAGGAGCTGCTGGCCAAGGACTGTTGGCTGCTTGTGTGTTGGCTGCAGCATACACAGGGCCATGTGCTTGTACATTACAAAGTGTAACACCAATAAATGCATGGGTGTTGCATTCAGGGACAGACTGACCTGATCAGAACATTCTTCTTCTTCCTGACAGCCTGTCGGAGAGGCTCCCTCAGGGTCACCTGGGCAAAGTCCTGCAGGGCTGCATAGATGGTGTTGCGGATGGCCTGGTTGAAGACACTCTCCATCCTCCCCATCAGCACTTGCAGGCCTTTGATCATGGCAATCACCTGAAGAAAAAGATAAACCCAGATGTATTTGCTGTTTTTCCATTGTGCGAAGAGGGCTATAAATCCAGCACTGAGAGAATTCAGGACTGAAGTAATTCAACACAAGTAACATAGGCCTGCTGATCAGGCAGCTAATTTTTGGGTGTTAACTGCTTTACAGGTCACAATAAGCTGAGGAAAGCATTTGTACAATCAGTTGCTTGCAAATGGCCCCTGTCCCTTGTTTGTACTCCTGACCTTTTGGTATCTTTAATACCATACAATCCCAGGAAACTGCACATGTTCCACATGTGGGTGCAGCTTGCACAGAGCTGCATCTGCACAGGGCGCAGCCTTCCCTGCCCAACAGCACAGTGGAGGAAGCCATAAGGCAGCATCCAAACCACCCCAGACTGTGTAGGGCAGGAGGAAGGTGAGAGCCTCCAAGAGCCTGGCTCAGAGGACTGTTCCCACTGTTTACAGTCAGGCTGAGAGCTGATGTGTCCTGGGGACTGGCTGAGCACCTCTTGTGTTTGCACAGCTCCTGAACGCAGTTGCTGCTCCTGCTCCAGATCACACTGCTCTGCAAGCCCCCTGTTCTGGGTTTGTGTGGCAACATTTTGGAAGCAGGAGGCTAAAGGGGTGATTCCTGTGGGGAGCTGCTGGAAGCTTTCCTCCCAGTGGCATTTTAAAGGCCAAATTAAGGGATGTGGCAACCCTTGATCCCTTAACATGGGTCACAAGCATAAGGAACTATGGTGAGAACACCATTCCATTCTCTTTCCTTGGCCTGAGGAACATGGACAGGAAACCAGCATGGACTGGCTCTGACTCCTGTGCAAGTGGCACCTACTTCCACAAAGGCAAACTTCTCCTCACTGGTGTAGTTGTACCGCGTGGCTCTCTCATACTCTTCAGCTGTTCCTGGGCAATCCTTGTTACAGAATTTATCTGTGGGATGAACCAGCTTCCAAGAGTACTAGAAGATGGAAAGAGACCATGTCAACATTGCAATGAGGAAGAAGATAGGCTAGAAAAACTGAATTAGGCCATATACCAAAAAAACATTCCCTAGATATCACTACAGTTTGACGCTCTTGTCTTTATTACCACTTTGTTGAATTGGTTTTCTTTATCTGGGAGGCTGCCAGTCATACCAGGCTTTTGACATCCATGGACTTGTGTTGAGATGTGGTCAAAACTTTGTAAATTAAGAATTTCCATCATCATTTGAATTACAGTTTTAGTTGCTCCAGACTCAGACTCGTCCCAATCTGCTTTCAGTGATGCAGGGATGCACTCACCACTTCCATGACGTGGGCACTCCACTTGGACAGCAGCTGCAGCCCCCGTAAAGCCAGGTCAAAGAGCTCTCTGTACTCCTCATCTGACTTCTGGCTGTCCAGGCCTGAGCCAGTGACCACCTGCAAGACATCACATCATGTCAGGGCTACAATCAGCAACTTGCTGCAGGGGGCTTCACTCAGTCAACAGATTTCTCTCCCAAATCCCATCTGAAATGAATTCTTGACCTTATGACCAAGCTAGAATGGAGTAAAGCACATACTGTCCCTCAGGAAAAGGGACCTTGGCAAGGCTCTTTTTACACAGGCAGTCAAATTATTCCCTACAAAAGAAAAAGAGTCTGACCCATCACCTCAGACAAATAACTGACTGTTTTTATTCCACTTTCCCATTCCTTTTCAATGGTCTAATACTTCTGAAATCCTTGACAATCCTTTACTGATTAAAGTTCAAATAAGCTCTTACAAATGCCAAAAAAGAAGCGCCTGAGAATGCCACGATTTGTTAAACTGACACTGATGAATGAGGATCACACACGTGCAAAAAAACAGTCCCAATGGCATCAGAGAGGGCACTGGCATTCAGTAATGAAAAGAACAGAGATGCCTTCGAGAACTTTTCTCAAAGCCATGACTGGTAGGCCTGTGTAATTGAAAAGCCCTATTTGCAAGTCATTGGTCTTCTGACATTTTCCTGACTATAAACATTTAGTTGCCAGGTTTTTTTCTGCTTATTTCAAAGAAGCTGTGGTCAAGGAGCAGAAGCTGTTGCTGTAGATCTCCTGGTGCACATGATTTTTTACCTGCAGGAACCTTTCATAACTTGCTTTTTTATTGCTACATCAAGAGCGGTTTGTTCCACCCACGTCCTTCATCCCTCCTCGCTGCACATCTGTGACAGACCATGGCCCTGCCACGTTGTTCTGTCCCAGGCCTGTCCACCTCAGGAGCTTGGCTGCAGGGAGAGCAGCTGTACCCACCTCGCTGTTGCTGTAGCGCGCCAGCTCCGAGATGAAGCGGATGTGGTCGTCCCGGATCTGCACCATCTGCTCACAGATGTTGTACTGGGGGCTGATGCTGCTCTGAGTGCACGTCCACCTGGGCAAAAGAGCAACGCTGTCAAGGACAGGGCACAGCTTCCACTCAGACACCCCAGGGACAGCTGCTCTCTTCGCTTCAATGCGCTCCGGGTGTGCCACCCTCATGGCAAACGTCAGCCTGTGTCGTCTCTCTGGTGTCTGGGGTCTTCCAGAGGTGGCCTCACACAGCGTGTGAGGGGACACTTGCCTCACCTTTCAGCCTGGATGTGTCTGCTCCATCCACCCTGAAGGTGCTCTCCATGTGGGCTCACCCACCCCAAGGGCATCATGGGACAAGCTTTCAGGGAAGGATGAACTTCAAAGACCTGCATCGTTTGCCTCCTTCCTGCTAAACCTAAGGATAATCATGCCCTCAGAGGTCCTCCCTCCAGGTCTGGGCTGTGCTGCCTTCTCCTGCAAAGAAAAACTCTGCAAAGAACTAGCCCTCCCACTGTTTGTGGTTCTGGCTTATGCTACCAGCTCAGTGAACAACCCTGAGTATAAATGATGAGCAGAATATGATTACCTGAACTAGATTTTCATTTGCATTGAGCCATATGTACCACGTAACAGTGCAATGTCATCCTAAAAACAGGCAGCACTCCCCTTCCAAAGGCACAGTTGTATGAAGCAATGGGACAAACCAGGTCCATTTAATTTAACATCTCCTTTCTCCCTGTAATGTATTACCCCAGATACAGAACCAGAATGGCTCCACCAAAATGTTTTGTGCAATAATTGTCTATCAGTGAGATTCTTGTGTCTTACCCTGTCATCACAATGTAGATGTTCAGATTATACTTTTTTTTTCCCTCTAAATGATTTTCCACCTTATGATAGTCCTGTTCTCCAATTTAGATTGGCCATACAAAAGGAAGGTGAGAAACCTGCCCCTGGTACGGACACACACATATCCCTACACTTGACTGCACTTGTTGCCAGTATTTGTAGTGGAAGCAGGTCCTGGAAACGCTGGGCCACATCATCCCTTGTGGAATCCATCCTCCCCCAGCCCCCCTGTTTGGCTCTTACCCGTTTCCTCGTGCTCCCCACCGGAGCAGACAGGTCAGCAGGACTGGCCAGGGCTGCCCCAGCCCTCCCTGCCACACACAACCTACTCCACAGTGCGGAAACAAAGCGCCATGCGGGAAAAACACCAATTAATTCCACTTGCACGGAGACAAGGAGGGAGAGAAAGTGACAAAAACAGTATTAGTAAGAAATGGGGATTACATGGAAGCACCCTGGCAGAGTTAGAGCTGGGAGTCCCATGCAATTTGCTGGGAAGGCAAGTGAGTGAGGAAGAAACATTGGTTAGTACGGTACGGCACACGGACCTGGTGAGACAGATTTCAAAGACAGACATTAAAACTGTGCACAGGTAAGACAGCCCATGAGCTACCTTTGTTTTGAGATGAGAAAATGAGGAATGCTGCTGACCCATGTTTCGTTGAAATGTGCTTTCTGAATGATTTGGTATAAAAAGGTGCAAATCTTCAGACAATTTTTCTCTTTTAAAGAGTTTTCAAAAATATCCTTTAAATTCACATTAGACAGAATCATATTTTTTTCTCTTCCCCCCCCCGATTTTAATTGAAAACTTTTTGCTCAAGAGTTTTGCCACGTTGTTTTCAAACCTCTCCTGAACAGTTAATGGGCACTTTTCAACCAGTTTTTGGGAGGGCAGGGGAGGAGGGCTGCTCCTGGCAGGCAGAGAAGCCAGACCCTCCGGGGAGGAAGGGGACGAGCAAACACAAGCCATGACACTGCAGGTTAGTTCCTGTCCTGCTGAAGAGACAGCCCAGCCTGGTTGCTCCTCACAGACACCAGAGCAACCTGATTTCCACACAGTACAGTCCCACAGGTGGAAGGTGAAAGCACTTTCACTGCCTGGTGAGAGCCTGGCTGCCACCTGCCACTACAGCCACACACAGCTCAGACAGGTTTGCTCACACTGCAAACCTTATTCCAAGGATATCCAAAGCTAACAGCAATCCTTCTGGCAATCACTGAGCACATGATACAAACTACAAACACAAGTGGGGCCTCTCACGTGCCTGCTGTGACTGAAACAAGGTCTGTGGATTCATCTGATGGCAGCAGCAAACTGCCCGTGAGCCCAGGCTGCTCCTGAGCTCTCCACTCCTGCTCTTCTCTCACAATATTCAGAATCATAGAATCATTAAGGTTGGAAAAGACCCCTAAGATCATCAAGTCCAACCTTTGACTGATCACCACCCTGTCAACTAAACCAGAGCACTGAGTGCCACATCCAGTTGTTAGTGCCACATTCAGTCTTTTCCAGCTCATTAATTTCCAGAGCATCTGAGCCTCTGCCTCAATCCTCACTGCTGCTGTCCTTCCTCATGAACCCTGCCCGAGCTAGACAAGACACCCTGGCTACTGCAGAGATCCACTGCTGTGTTCATGCTCTGGAGGATTTTGTCCTCGGGGTGCAAACTGTGGATTAAAATCTCCCCAGAGCAGGGACACACACGCTGCTCACACTCACACAGCTCGCAAGCACTCGGCGCTGCCCCAGTCCATGCACCAGCCACCCTTCCTTCCTTCCTGCTGCCAGCCCCCTCCCAGCCCTGCCTGCTCCCAGGGGATGGCTACACGGAGCCTGGGAGCTGGCTGCACCCCCAGGGCCGCCGAGGACACCTCCCCATGCAGGGACAGGGAGGAACACACGGGCACACAGAGCTGGACTCACACCTCACGGGGACACACACACACACACACGTGCACAGGCCTCGCACCCCGGGGGCTGCAGCTCCCTCAGGACACACACAGAAGCCTAGAGACATTACGGCAGGCACTCACTTGGATTTGTTCTCCTCATAGTGAGCACTGGTCTTAATGTATCTGGCCAGTTCTATCTGCATATCGCCGAATAAAGGAACCACCTGCAGCTGCTGGAAAAGAAAACAAAAGATGGTTGAAACATGGCAGAGAGAGGCAGAGAGAGAGAGAGCCTGGCCCCAGCACAGCACAAGGGACTCCAAAAAGGCATGCTGCACCTCTGAAGCTTTGGAAAGTGTCAGGCTGTTTGGAGCAAAGTGCAAACCTGGACCCAGGGTCATTTCACACCTAGGAAATGACTGAGAATGATCACAAGGCTTTCTGTGGGAGGAAATCACCCCCTGCCAGTGCTCTGGAGCCCTGGGCTCACTGCTACCAGGCTGGTTATGGCCAGAACAGCTCAGTGCTGTAACCAGCCAGAGGAAAGGCTCTTTCTACAACAAAAAGAGAGAAGTGTGGTCCTGAGCAGGCCTTACTGTCTCCCAGCCTAATCCTCCAAGAGAACAGAAGGATGAAAAGCCAGCATGTTGCTACTTTGGACACTCAGGAAGGTGTCAGCTTTCCCCAGGGACTCAGCACTGTGGTTGCTTGGGATGTGTCTTAAAACTTCTCCATAAAGAGAAAGACATAGGCAACGTAACATGGCTCTGCTTGCCCTTTGCATCTCAAGGTTTTGGATGGGAAATAAATTCCAAGTGCTCTGAAGATACCTCAAGCTCAGACAGGTCTCTCCTTCACTAAACTTCCACCTGCAAACAAAATGCAACCAAAGGCCATTGCCATCTCATCAATAAAATATGAAGCTTCAACTTCACCCAGCTACAAAAGCCTTGCCCCAAAATTCAGGGAAGATGGGGGCAAATTCCCTGTCCTATTATCACACACTTCTCTTCTCAGGCTGAGTTTTGCACAGCATGTGTAATGCTGTCATCAGGGATTCCCACTGGCACTTCCATAAAAGGTTTAAATGAAGGGGTAGTTCATTTTCACTACTCAAATTCCTGAGCAATCCACTAGAAATTTAATCAGAAGGCAATAAGCAGATGTAGTGAAGGAGCAGTTGGTCTTTCCTTATTGAGATGTGATAGTTTGGAGTGGTACTTAACTGATTAGTGAGACCGGGGCAGATGCTGGAGAAGTGCAAATGGAAATCAAGCTGGAAAGGAGAAAGTTACTCCATGCACTGGAAGGTATTTCACCTCATTCTCTGATGGTCCACAGCACTTTGCAATGAACAACAAATCTGGTCTGAATGCACCAAGATGACCAAACTCTACAGATTACACTGAAGGCTTCATTTAGAGATTTAGTTGAATTAGCAAAGCTGAATCAGGGAAAACCCAGGAGACTCTAAAGAATGACATGATCAATCACCTTTGCAGAGCAGTCTCCCCAGTGATGGGAGAGTTTTTAAACACCTCATCATGGCCCTGTCCATAAGGTTATGGTGTCTGTGGCCCCCTGCTCTTGGGGCAGATTGGGGTAAATAGTTCCCCACTGGCACAGGGGAGGATGCAGCAGCCAGCACACCAACCTGGGCTCACCTATTCCCTCCCCTGCACACACCCAGCACACCACCCATAAACTGAACCTCTGAAGGGGCAATAAGCAGGGGGACAGCCTCTATCCAACACCATAACCAATATCTCCATCCAGGCTCCTCACCCCACCTCTGGGTGAAGTAACTGAGAAAATCCACTGTGCTGGAAGAGTGAGGGAAAGGAGCCCTCTGTGCCCTCCCACAAATCATCACCTTCTCATTTTCCCTGATCTGGAGCAAGTGGTGGTAACAGAAACCAATCTTTCCATCTCAGGGGAAAGATTAATAAAGGACTCAGAAAGGACTGCTCAAGCTCAGTAGGTCTCAAAGAAAACTAATTGCTTCATATGGGAAATTCTTCTGCTGTCCCCCAGCTCTTTGCCACCAACTCATTTGCTAGATCCCACCACGCCTCCTACAGCTGACCTGCTCCAAACCCAAAATGCCTCCCAGTCCCAGCCTGTGTCCAGAAGCAGTGGAAAGGAGGCACCACCTTCCCTGGGGCACTGTGTGGGCTCTCAGCCCTCCTCTCTACCAACAGGGTTATCCCCAAACCCTTCCTGTACTGAGTGGTCCCAGGGAAATGCAGCCTGGCCTCCAGCTGTGGGTCAGACCATGCCAGGTGTGCTTCAGCAGAGAGAGGTTGTGTGGCTGCTTCCCACCCTGTCACTGGGAACACCCAGTTTTCACGGGCCTTTCCCCAAAATCCACATCTCAGACGAGACAAAAACAGTTCATCAAACCACACACTGACCCTCTGAAGATCTTGCTGAGCACCTCCAAGTCCCAGTTGACACAAACTCCCCCAAAAGCTTTTGCTGTGCTACAGGGAGCACAGTCTATACATGAAATAAAACTGCCAGATCACACACTGGCTCGCCAGCTGTGTCCTCTGTCCCTTACCTCAGCAGCTTGCAGAGGGAAAGAGAAGCAGAACCATCACTCACACAGACCTCAGCAAACCAGCCAGGTCTGCTGGCTGCCTGAAACCACAGAGACTGCAAACCTGCCTCAGGAATGTGCAAAGAGAGAGAAGCCATGTCAGTCAGGCACATCCCTCATCCATGAAACAGCCTCTCCATCCTCTGCCCCTTGGCAGGAAGCAGCCAGAGCTGCAGCTCCCACTGGCTGCCCAGCTCCAGAGCCAGCCCCAGCACTGCTCTACATCCAGAGCCCTGCTGCAGCTCTGTGCCCAGGCCTGGTCACAGCAATTCCATTCCTCAGCCTTTGGCCTAGATAGTTTCTCAGCCCCTGGGTTTTCTGGACCTGTAAATGATTCCTGTGGTTTGTTTTTTGCTAGCAGCACGTGCAGTGGTACAGGCAGTTCATCCACTGGTCTGCAATAAACACCAGCCTCACACAGACAGGTCACTGACCTTGAAGAATTTGTCTATTTTGCTAAGGTTGATTCTCTTCTTGGCATCCAACTTGTAAATGTTGCTGACATTCCCATCCATGAGATACAGGCCAAACCCCATCACCTGGAGAAGATGCAAAGGCAAGGTTTCTTCAGCATGAAGTCAGCAGCACAAGTCAAAGACAGTCCTCCATCACTCAGCATGAGGAAAGATCATTTCAGCTTCCAGTTATCACCTGACCCTCATGAGGAAATGTTTCAAATGTGCCTGTATCTGCCAGGATGTACAAGGCAGGCAGAGGACACACGATGGGTTGCTTCTCTTGTCTGTGCAAAACCACAGGGTGCTTCCCTTGGTTATCTGTTCCTCCTCTCTCCACATAACAACAACCCAAAAGAATTCTTCACCTCATAGTCAGAAGTTCACTCCAGGGGAAGAATTTAAAATATTCTCCTGGATTGATTTTCCCCTCCCTATTAATTCAGTATAAATCACTACAGAGAGTCAAACTCCCCACATTACCCTTCAGAGAACCTGAGCTGACTCACACCTTTGTAATGAAGTTTTTATGGTAATAGTGAATGCAATCATTGCCAAAAACTGACTGACAGCAAGGACAAATACACCAAACACACCGATACTTTGGCATGTTTATCTTGAGGACTCTTTACAGCCAGAAAAACAAACCTGGGAGCATCTGCCTTCTGCAGGAAATTATTGCTGGGAATGGGGACCAGGAAGAAAATTCTGGGTTACAAAGTTGGTGGTGATTTTACCATGTTCTCTGCAGTTACACAGGTCAAGCCCATGATCCTGCACTTCCATGCACAACAGAAAAACCCCTTCCAGCCTTGCAGGGTGTAGGGCACCCAGCAGTGCTCTCACCCACCGTGTGCTTAGTACCAGGCAGGCAGAGCTGCTGGCAGCACTGGGAAGGATTGTGGGGAAAACAGAGACATGGAGATGAAGAAGAGAAGAGGAAAGGGAGAGAGGAAGGGAGATTTTTATATGGGAATAAGGGAGAAGGCCATAAAGGACAGCAGAGGATTGATGGGAGAAGGTCCAGGCTAGGGCAGGAACAGAGGCAGCTCATGGCACTGGGGTGGGACATCCCCAGCTCAGGGCCATGTCCAGCCTGTTCAGCTACACAAAGAGCTGAGTGGGAAGACTGAGGTACCACAGCAGGGGACACAAAGCACCAGGGATCAGAAGGGGAACAGGAAAAGGAGGAAGCAAAGCAGCTTTGCTGCTGCCTGCAGAGCACTCACAGCAACGTGTGTGAGCAGAGGACACTCTCTGCAGAGAAGGGATGCATGCCAGCCCAAAGGAGCAAAAACTCAATAAATTGAAGGGAGATGTCGTCCTAGGAGTGACTTCTATTTTACTAAATCAACAGTGAAACTATGCAAGCACCCAGCCCCACAAGCATGGCCCAACCTCACCTTTAAGAGCATGTGCTTCTCACTGGGGGTGAGATACATCTTGTTTTCATAGTAATCCACACAGATGTTGACAATATCAGCCAGCAACTCCTCATAGCCAGGGATAACCTCTAGCTGTTGGTGCAGACACTGAAACACAACAGAAGCCACATGGGCAGAGGAACAGCAGAAACCAGGCAGGAAACATCTTAAGAGTAGAACAGCAAGAGGTTCCCTCAAATCTCATTTGCGTGCTTTTCTTAAGTTTACCAGCAGAAGACTGAGCTCATGGTAGCACCTGGAAAGAACAACTTTCCTCTGCAGGACAACTCTTCTTCAGACTGATCACAACACCCAAACATCAGACAATGAGATGTAAAAGAGGGTGACTCTGAGCAAACTGTCTGACTTCTGTCTCTGTGCAATATTTTAACTAGTCAGCAGAACCAACGGAGCCTGTGAAGTATGGAGGGCCATGGGGGCTGAGCTGCAGTCCCCATGCAGCTGCAGGGAATGGAGTTCTGGTAGAACCTTCACCTCCCAGAGCTCCTCTTACATCTTTTAGACCTTCCTCTTTGTCTTGACATAGAGACCTTCAAAGCCACCCAAGATGGCACATGAGGAGACACTGCTGGAATTACACAGCCTGACCAAAAGACCACCAGAGTCAGTGGCAAAGACCCAACAGCTGCTGCCACAGCCTGGTCTGAAGTGCTGTCAGCTTCAGCAAGATCTCAGCTTCTCCCCACTCACGAGAGGTTCAGGGGCTGAGAAAAGGGACCTGCCTGAGTGATGCGGTTGTGGTTTGCCAGGAACATGGAGAGGTTCTGGGACTCCTGGATGGACTGGGGGTCTGCCATCTTCCGCAGGAACTGGGCAGCTCTGCAAGGGACAAATCCAACATCACCAAGGTTCAGTGTGAGACTGTCACCACCCACCTTTCCTGTCTGACCCACAGCAATGCTGCAGCCTCAGACCTCCCTGCATCATAGCTCTTTTCACCAAGAGGGAATTGAAACACAACAGGGCCCAGAGATTTGCCTAAATTCGCAAAGAGAGCCTGGGACAGCACAGAAACCCCATCTCCAGCCCTGATGTCCTCCTGCCCTCACTGCTGGTCAGACCAGGAGCTCCCTTGCAGACCAGGCACAGTCCTGTCCCCATCCCCCTTCCCGCCACTTCGTCCCCTCTCACCTTTTGTAAGCAGAATGATCATTTTTGACGCTGCACTTCATGTTCTTCAGCTCATCCAGGACAGCAAACATGTTGATGAACTTGCCCAGAGTGAGCAGATAGGCCTCGGACACAAAGTCCTTCCTCCTCTCAGCGTGGCACAGGCGCTTCACCTCGCTGCAGAACCGCTCGATGGCCTTGCGCTGCAGGCAGGGCACAGGGTCATGCACCACATGGAGCCCCCTCCACCCACCACCAGCTCCTTTAAAAAAAGCATTTTTTGGCTGGGGATGGAGGCTCCAAGGTTCCTCTCTGCTGCTCCCATGCAATGAAGCCTTGTCACAAATCACTGCTGACAAACACGCTCCCTGCTTAAGGGGAGAAAGGGGCTTGAACGCTCCAACTGCAGCTGCCCCAAGTGAGGGGTGTTCTGCAAAATCAGGCTGCATTTTTTAGGTGGGTCATAAAGACCTCACAGGATATAAAACCTAAAAGTGGTTGCGAAACCCAGCTGCAGCTGGTTATAATGCAGGTGATGGTGGGGAGCCCACAGCACTCTGTGACTGCCACATGGCAATGGAGAATCAGCTCTTCACATCAGCCAACATCCCTGAAAAACAGGAGCCTGTGGCACCCTTAGCTCCAAACAGTGGGAGCTGTGGGTCTCCATGAACTTGAAGGGCTGAGGTGTGCTCTTTCCCAACCTGTGTAGAAGATTTTAGGGCTGAGCAAGGGACACACAGATTTTCCTTCACACAGGTCTCAGGTTCCTGCTCAGGTGGCTGCAAGGAAGAGACCTACTGGGGGCTGTCCTGGCAGGCAAGAATAGCACAGCCCTGCTTAGGATGTTAGCACTAAAGTAAATAGATTATTTTTGCCTCTCCTTGACCACTTACCTGAAAATACATGAACTTCATAAGCTTGGTGACTTCTGGCTCCAGGACTTCCACTGTTTTCTCATAAATCTCCACTCGGTTTGGCTGTTCATTACATTTCACCTGCATTGCAAAGAAAATCACCTGTGTCAGCATCAGCTTCTAAGCCAGCTGTGGGTCACTGTGGCACCATCTTGTCCCTGTTTCATAGGGAGTCCTGTCCCCACCTGAGGACAACAGAGGGACCTGAAAGGGCGCTGGCTCTCAATACAACGGGTGAAAGCAAAAGGGGATATTTCAGACCTGAAATTCTCTCTATGCATTCTAAAAAGGCACAATCCTGACTTTGGGGGATAAAAGTCTCCCAATGCATTTGTCTGGCATAGAAAACAAGCAATATGGAGTCTGGAGTTGCTGCATAATGTGAGAATAACGTAGCATGAAGTTATCTTCATGAAGTTATCTGAGACGTGTGTTGCAAGACACACAAGGCACCAGGTTACAGCTCTGCTAGAGCCTCACTGGGATTATTCTGGTTCTGTTGAGGATCCCTTAAAAATCACTGGGTTTGTCTGTGGCTGACAGCAATGAACTGAGTCACTGTTGCTAGATAGGAAGCTAAATTTATGGACTTACTCAGTTGTCATCCACCTAACTTCCAAAACAGTTGGACTCATTATCAAACTTACAGGGAAAAAACACCAGCTGCCCAGGGCATCCTGCTGTCCTCCTCTGGTTTTGTTTGCAGCTGTTGCTCCCAGAAGGCTGGGATGGGGCTGACAGCTCTGGTGCACGTTCAGTAACCCAGCAGCTGATTCTCAGGGCATGGGGGGACACGTCAGCCAGCCTGACATGGGGGACTGCCATGGGGGATCTGATGTCCCTGCCCTGGTGTTCCACACTGCAGTCAGGCAGTACCACAGAATCACAGAATACTCTGAGCTGGAAGGGACTCACATAGATCATCAAAGCCCAGCTCCTGGCCTTGCCCAGGACAGCCCTGAGAATCCCACCACGCATCAGAGGCCATGAGGATGCAGTCAGGATGCACAGTCAGGTGCACATTCAGGTGCATGCTCTGTATTTCACCTGGGAAGCCACAGTCTCCAGTCTCTGTGTAGCAGGGAGCTGCACCTAACCATGCAGGGAGATTGGGGGGCCGAGCACAGGGACCCCCTGACCACATCCATGTGCCCTGTGGCAAAGCACAGGGGTCACTGCAAGATCAAACCTGGTCAATGTGTAACTGAACCCTCTGCTGTGGCATTCTCTGCTCCTCCACCACACACAGCACTGACAGCAGCCGTGAGGGGAGCACAGGGCAAAGGGCAGGGATCCCACAGCTGCTCAGAGAGGCACATATGTCACAGGGAAGACACTAAACTAGATGATTTGTAGTGCTGTCCTGCCATCAGCTTAGCCACAGCCTTCTGCTGGTGTAGCCAGGGGAGGTAACAGCAGCACACACAAAGTACTCAGTCAGCAGAAGAAATCTCCTCGTGGCTGGGTCTCAGCATCATCTGCTTTAGTTTGCTTTGTTTTTTCTGCTCTTCTGT
This sequence comes from Phainopepla nitens, assembly GCA_013400175.1. Lineage (NCBI taxonomy): Eukaryota > Metazoa > Chordata > Aves > Passeriformes > Bombycillidae > Phainopepla > Phainopepla nitens. Next base: position 652,432 of record VXBQ01016885.1, on the reverse strand, counting down.
CTCCACTCCAAACTAACCCACACTCAAGACAAAACCACAGAGGTGCTCTGAGAGTTCCCCTGCCAGGGAAGGGCTCAACTACCTGAGGAATGGCCCGTGAGCAGCTCCTCCACGTGTAGAGCATCACGGCGTACTCATGGCCTTCTTCCAGCATCTCATTCTGAAAGACAGAGGGGTGTTGGTGGCACAGGGCAGGCACTGGGGGCTCAGCACCCTGGGGACAGCGCTGGGGGACTCACCATGCTGGAGTGCACCGTGGCCTGCTCGATGTACCTGGCAATGCCTGTCACAAAGGCGTTCCTGTCTTCAAAGTTTGTGTCAAAATTAGCCTGTGGGCAAAAGGGAGAGATGGGGATTAAAACACAGCTGGTTAGTTGCTCACCTGGTACAGCCTAACATGGGATGTGTTGGCAGAAAGCAGAGTTAGTAGGACTGCTGGGGCACGGGAGGAGCTTGTGAACTATTTGAGGTGATGCACCTCTAGGTCTGAATTTCATACATACACACACCCTGAGATGCTTTGGAATCACACATGGTCATCCTGCAGGGAATATGTGTGGAAAAATGGCAGTCAAGACTGACAAATCCTTGTAAAATCAAGCCCAGCTTTATAGCAGCCACACCAGAGAGAAAAGCTACAGCAATTATTCAGAGGATTTCAGCTTGGTAACTCAAAGACAGACACAGCCTTATTAATTTCTGTTTGTGCCCTGGCTGCTAGGGGAAGACCACATCCTGTCAGCAGGAACTGCAAGGGATAAACACAGAGAAAGGGCAGGGAATGAGCTGTCTGGAAAACATAAACATGAAAGTCAGTCCTCATCCAGGTGCTATTATCAGTGCTACTGTCACTCTTGCAAGCACAAACAGTTGTTCGGACAAACATTTGTTCTGGAAGCTGTGGCACAGTTTTGGGTTGGGACAGGGGAGCAAGAAATTGCAGAGGCAGCTGGGGGATGAAAAAGCAGCTCCCCTGGCTCTCTGGAGTGCCCTTCACATGCTCTGTGCCTGGTGATTTCCCCTGCCAAGGCTGGCTGATGGTTATCTGCTGCAGGGCAGGGCAGACAGAGGACCCAAGCACCCAGAGCTGCTCCTTGTGATGACAGCAGCACTGCAGGGACCACACTCACCTCAATAATTGACTTCCTGAGTAGGAAAGCTGGGAGCACAGACCTGTGGCCACAGGGCTACTACTCTTCTTAGTGCCTCCAGGACACCACATGTGACCAATGTGACAACAAAAGCTGAGACTGCATGTGCATTTCTGTCTAGCAGGGGAGAGGACTACACACAAACGGAGTATGATGAGGAAACAGGCTTGGCCAACATCTCCAGATCCAGCTTAGAGGAAGTTTTTAGGCCCAGCTGTGTGCACACATTCATGTCCCAGAAAGGAGGCTGTGCCATAAGGCTGGACCCAGAGCCCCTCATGAGACACAAGCCAGCAAAGGCTAAAAATTTATTGAAAGAAGAGATAAGCAAATAATGACATCAAGACTTTTCAGGGAGAGCTGAAATTTGAACAGCCCAGAATGACCTTTGGGTCTGATAACCTGTAGAGATACCAAGGCTCTGGAATGAGCCTGGGGTCTGACCTGCTGAAAGAGATCCTGTAACTCCAGAGCCCTGCGTACAAGGCACAACAATCACAGTGTGGTGTATTTATACACTGCCACGGGTGAGCCAGCAGCTCAGGAGTGGCAGGATGGAGAAAGGAACCCCCTTATTATATTTAACCCTGGGTGTGTGCTATGGGGCAGGGTGTGGTGGCCAAGCAGCCGAGGCATCCCACTGGGGAAGCAAAAGCAGGAGCTGAGCTGTGCCCTGGGCCCCTGCCAAGCTTTGCTTGGTCAGTGCAGCTGCAGCTAAATCTGAGTTGTTCAGGGCAGAGAAGGGGTTTTAGCAGCTGCCCTCCCTTGCATGCCAGCAGCTCCAGCTGTGCTAGAGGCACAGGCCAGCCAAAGTCAGGCAGGACTTTGAGCTTGCCCTGCTCAGTTCAATGCACGCATGATCATGAAAAGGAAGCACAGAAATACGTGCACAAATAAACATTGCTGAGAACTTTCTGCTGTTATCACAAATCTTATCTCCTCTTCCTACCCATTCATGCACTCTGGTCCTCATTTTTGCTCGGCCTTAAAAGTCCCTTTCACCAACCTCTGGTGCCTTCCTTCCAAAGTCCTTGGGAAGAGATTTGTGGCTAGATCTGTTCTGAACTCCGGATGTTTTCGGCTGGTTCTCACAGCACCGTGTGGCCCCGTGCTTTGCAAGATCCACTGGAACAACCCTCCCTACCCTGTGCCTCGGGGAGCTGAGGTACCTGGTACATGATGGAGGAGGGAGGAGGTTCGATGCATGGCTGCTGGTCTGGCAGGGGCAGCTCCTCCAGCAAGTCCACGTTGGACAAGGCATCCTCGAGTGTGACGTGAGTCGTCATGGTTGCAGGTGTTCAGTTCCCCTGCTAAATCCACAGCAAAAGACAGAGTGATAGACAGACAAGACAACAAGCCATCAGGCAGAAGTCTGAGGGGGAAAGGACAAAACTAGAGCCATGACTGGCTGGCATTGCAGGGGACAAAATCCCAATTTATCTGTTCTCTCCTTTCTTGTGCATTAAATCTACATCTCTATGTCATCTCTCTCCTTCTGTGATTCAACAGCAGAGCAGGAAAGCAGAATAAGAGAAAAACAACTACCCACCCAGGCACTTCTCTCTTAACTCTATGCAAAACTCTCTCAGACAGAGCAGCTGGGTGCTGCAGTGCAGCTTTAGCAGCCCTGGGTGAAAGTGTGTGCTCCGAAAAGCAAAGTGGTGCTATCAAGAATATCTCCTGAAGCAGCTTGATTAGCGAAGTATGACGGATGCTGACACTCACATGCTCTCCTTCTCACACACATGAGCAGCCCTGGAAACTGTAAACAACCAACTGCATTAAGTCCCAGAGGTGAATTGGAAAGGCTCGAGTGCTGAGCAGGCAAAGCTGTGGCACTGCAAGCAGCAAAAAAAGAAGTTGCTGTTAAATTTCCCTACTTTTACCACTGACGTGGCATCCCCTGCCCAGTCCCAGCCTGCTCTGGAGCTGCCAACAGCACCAGTTGCAAAAATGAAAATAAATACACAAAATAAAATCAAAGGGAAACATTTCTGAAAGTTCCCTGGAGCTTACTCCAGGCAGGCGCCCAGTGAGAACCACAGAACAAACCTGTGAGTCCCCTGCCACGCACCTTGGCTGTGAGGGCTGTCACCCAGGCTGAGCCCTTGTGTAACCACGGCCACAGGGCTTCCCCAGTTAATGCCTAATCCTGTGCAATAGCTGCTGCCGACCTAGAGCCTGTGTCTCCCAGAAAAATACCCTGCTGCACTTAAGACATTTGCAGAGAGAGAACTCTTTAAATATTGCCACCTCATTCAATTAGCAAATCGCACCCCCTCCAGTGCTTCTTGCCTCACTCAGAGCCTGTCTAGTTTGAAATGTGAGCCTTTGAGTTTCGTTGCTCTGATCTGCAGGACAGTAGAGCTCCCTAAATCAAAGTTCACATCGAGATACTCACACATTTCAATAAAACACCCTGCAAGCCAGCTAAGCTCTTTGCCAGCCTCATTATAGAGCATGTTTTCAAATCCTTTAATCATCTCTTTGGCTTTTCTCTAAGCTTTTGCAACTTTTTTTTTGCCAGACACGATAGCAGGCAGGACACAAGGCTCCAGAAGTGTCTGCACAAGCACCAAATACAACAGCAGCAGAACATCCCTTGAGTACAGCCACAGCAGCTCCTTTGGTCACAACAGCATCTCCCACTGCTTCCAAGAAAATAAGTTTGCTTTTTATTTCCAGCACTGGGAGCACGAAGGATAATGGCTTTGGGACATCCATGGAGAGAGACACACACACCCCCAGCAAGGGCCACAGCGAAGGGGGAGGCACAGTGTGCACTCCTGGGGTGGCCTCACGTTGGACCACAAAAGAGAAGGAGTCTGTGGCTGTGCCTCATCATCATGGGCTGCAGCAATATCTATGAGCCTGGCAAAACTCCTTCCTGCTCCACAAATGCCTCCCCAAGGCACCAGGCAGCTGAGAAACAGGTTTGATTGTACCTGCAGCCGAAACATCATTAAATGAGTGCCTGGAAAAAAACCAAAAATCTCAAGCAGCTTTTCTTCTCCATGCTCAAATTTCTGTTTCCTTCTTCACCCCTGCCTGGTAAAATGGTTTCCTGTTACAAATTGTAGCAACTGTCAAACCCAGACATTACATTTCTGCAGCTTCCTCCCTGCCTGCCTGCAGGGTCCCTGGGCTGCTCTGCACGGAGGGAAACTCAGCTTGCCCAGCCCCAGAGATGGACACAGAACTGCCCACCACACTCCACCACCATCCTCCAGCACCTCAGGACTAGCCACTGTGATCCCAGAACAACACTCCTGGCTACTCACTCATGCTTCATCACATCCTTCAGGCTTGAGAAGGCAAAACTTTCCATTTCATTCCATAGCTTGGAGGGCTGTGGCTGTTTATTTGGGTTCATTCTCCATCTTTCTTTAAGTCCAATTCTAAGGCCATTTGTGCAAGGTGTTGCCCATTTACAGTAATCAAAGGCACTCTCACAACAACCCTGTGACACCCAAAGAGCTCAGCAACTCAAGGGACAAAATTTTTGCTGCTGTTTGGGCCACCCCAGGAGAAAGAGTACCAAATCCAGCATCAGGGTCCAGCAGTGCACACACCTGGGAGGCTAAGCCAGTCCCTGCCCTAAAAATCTTGCATGCAAACAGGCAGAGAGGAAGGGTGCAGAAATACAGGAACAGAAAAGAATGCATCAAGTCATTGCAAGTGAGAGGTGCAATCAGCCACCAGCAGTGCAAGAATTCAGATGCAGCCAAAAAAACTACAGACTTTGAGGGTTTAACCATGAGTTTTTATGGGGACTTCCAGTTTCCAGTCCACCCTTTCTACAGACCAACTGGGAGCCCAACAGCAGCTACAGGGAACAGCGTGGTCAGCCAGGACTTCCCCTGGGCCTCATGTCTGTAGCACATTGCCACAGACGGCAGCCTCACAGACAAAGTGTGACAGAGGGGCCTCTGGTCCAGGGCCAGCAGACCAGGATCATCACCCCAGACCATCCAGAGAGGATGGCAGGTGAAGCCCTACTCCCCCAGCCTCGTGCTACCCTCTCTCATCCTCCTGCAAAAAAGGTTCTAACACAGACGTGCTGGGGCTGTCCTGTAAATCCAGCTCCATCCCCTCTGTGCAGAGACAAGGGGGGCAGCTGTGAGGTAATCTGGCCAAGTGGCTCCAGCTCAGGGAACTCAGGGATCCCCAGGGACACTCATCAAAAACTGCCCTAACTGCCACCCAGCACCTGGGCTTTGGGGTGGGGTGGCTGCGCTGGGAAGGGGAGACCCAGCCCGTGGTGGTGGTGTGGTGACACATGTGGCCATGGGGCTGGGCCCCACCCAAGCAGGGAGCAGCACAGCCCAGGAACAGGGCTTTGCTCTGTCCTAGCACAGGCACAGCAGGGCAAGGCCTTCCCTTGCACAGCCCAGCACATCCTGCCTCTCTGGACTCACAGGCTGCCAGCAGCCACCTCCACATCCCGCCCCTGGTCAGAGAAGCCAAAGTTCCTCCGGTCCTACGTGTTTTGGCAAAACTGAAGGTGAGCCTGGCAGAAACCAACCCCACCCCAGTGAAACCCGAGGCAGGGATGCTGCACTGGCTGCTCATCCCTTCTGCTCGTGAGCATCGGTGCTAATGGGTGCAGTGCTGCCCTCACTTTCTGCTCATTTGCTGCAGAAACTTCCCATCCCCTTCCCACACCTCATCTGCAAACCCTCTGGCCATCTCTACACCTTCTAAAGGCAAGTGATCACACAGAGGACCTGGGGCTTGAGACTCTGCAGGAAGCCAGGCAGGCAGGGCTCATGCACAGGGCATGGCCCCACCACCCCGAGATGGAAAGGAAGAGTTCCTGACACAGGGAACTGTCCACAGGGACTGCTGTGGCAGCAGCCTGGGTACCAGATTTCACACAGAGCACAGGAAGGCTCTGAGGAGGGAGGATGGACATCCCAGATGTCTGAACTTGCAGGCACGTCTTGCCTTCCCCACCAAAATGCTTGCCCAGAAGTATTGGTGCATTAGCATCCTCTTGCAGGGACAAGTAAAAGGTGACTCTGCTGTTCAAGTAGTGGGGAAATAAAGACTTTTAAAAGTAGGGCCATAACGAATATGTTGCATGCACGTGTGCTCAGCTCCCAAGATGCACAGCTCAGAGCTCTGGGGAAGTGGCATGGGCTGTTTAGGATTTTCACCTTGCCTGCTCCTACAGCAGGCACTCACTCTGGTGCTGTAGTAGGTACCAAGAGCAGGAAAGGAGGCAAGAAAAAATGGGAATTGCCCAGACAGAGTCCAAACCCTGTGAGCCTGGGGTGAGGTGAGCAGCAAAAAGACTTTTGCTGGGGAGGTGCCAGTGTAGAGAAGGAGGACAAACCTGGTCACCCTCTGAGGATCTGAGATTCTTCTCTAGCTCTGATTCCCAGCCCCTGGGTAACCCAGGAAAGTCACTGTATTTAGTTTTACCCCTGTGAAAATGCTTCTCTCTTTTTCTCCAGAAATAGCACCAAACCAGTGGGCAGGCACTATCCTGGCCCTACAAATACCCAGAAGAACGAAGTGTCAGTTGCATAAAAGCCAAGTTTCTGACACCCACTGCCTGACAGCAACAGGATCCTGGCCACCAACATACATTTAGTAAAAAATAACTTCACAGTGTAAAACTTTAGTTTGACTTTTGCCTAAAGTGCACAGAACTTGCAATTGCAACCACCACCACAGTCAGGAGGCTCTTTGCAGAGTGAGTGAGGCTGGCAGAGCTGGGCCTGTGCTATACACAGATGTTAATAACCATGAAATTACCCTTCCCATTAAAAAAAAGGAAGCCAAACTGCACGACTCCTGAAGCTGTTTTTTTTTCTGTCTCCACTCTATATTTTCTGCCATCCCAGTATGGCTGAGTTCCAAGCATTTGCACCATCCTTGTCTCTCACCAACACAATTATCCTGGAATTTATTTCTTTTAGAATAACTAAATAGTATTTTTTTCTGATGCTAAAAAAAGCAGGAAAGGAAGGAGACAGGTATATAAAACTACATTTCCAATAGAGTTGAGAAATTTAGAGCAAGTTTATAAGCAACCCACTACTGACAGTTAAAGCACTTCCTGGGCAATCAAATCATATAGGCCAGCATTGTTAACAGCTGACCAATTACTGACCTTCCAAAACCAATCTTCCCATTTCTCATGCAAAGATGACAACTGTTTGTTAACAAAATTGAATTCAGCAAAAATTAATTCAGCATATTCTGCTTTACTCCAGAGACCCCGGTCAGAAAATGGAAGATTTTCCCCTACTCCGTAGGCTTCGTTAATAACAATCAACTGTACAGAGAAAAGAAAAAGAGAATTTTCCTTTGCAGGCAATTAGGACAGAATTATATGTCTGTGACACCAGAACACTGGGCTAGTCACCCATCTCTGTGACTAACGCCAGACTACCGTCATCATGCAAAACATGAGGGTGATTTTTCTTTCGGTATCTCAGGGCAGGAGGGTGCAGAGGCTTCAGCGACTCAGCCTAATTCTTTGAGACCTTTGTGATCCAAAACCCCCAGGCAGGAACCCCCCCGTGGAAAGCGGCAGATGGCAATGGGGGCCACGCTCTGCTGCTGGCAGTGTCCCCTGACAGCACAAACCCTGCCTCCTGACCCTTTCTCCAACAGCACGGAGCGTTGACTGTGTGCTTCTTCTTCTTCTTCTCCTCCTCGCTCTTTCCCGGTCCTCCCAACCCACGGAAATTTCCTGCGGAATGCATCCCCTCGCTCCCTCCCCCTCCGCCCGGTGGGATGCGGCTGGCTCGCGGCATTTCCAGCGGCATTTCCAGCGGCATCGGGGGCAAAGTTGAGCACAAAGGAGCGCAGCCCGGCCCCACGCACGGCCACCGGCGCCGCGGGGCGGGAGAGGTTCCGCGGCTGCGACCCACGGCACAGCGCGAACCTGCGCCCGCCGCTCCAGCGCTTCATTCCCGGCGCTGCCTCCATTCCCTCATCCCCCAGGAACACCGCATTTCCACGGCACGGGCGCTCCGGGAGCCGGCCGGAGCCCCCGCCGGGGCCGCCCCTCCATCATCAGCATCCTCTCCGCGCCCCGCTCTCCAGCACCGCCGCCACCCCGGCTCGGGCTGGCGCTGCCGCGGCGGGGCCTGCAGCGCTCTCGGCCCCTTGCCCGTGCTGGGGATGCGGGGCGGGGGGAGGACAAGGGGGATTTGCGCTATTTTTTCCCCGGCGCTGTGCGGCGGCTGCGGGCAGGCTGAGCGCCGCAGGTAGCTCGGGGCATTGTGGGATACATCCCATCCATCCCGCACATCCCGGCCCGTCCATCCCGCAC
>VXBQ01016885.1:611368-636995 GCA_013400175.1 Phainopepla nitens | reverse complement strand
CTCTCCTCTCCTCTCCTCTCCCTCTTTTTTCTTGTACACTCCTGCTATGTCAGCATGAAACAGAGTTCATTATTTGGTATTATATAGAGTTGCACAGGTATAATACATTAAATTGGCAATATTTTGAGTGTTCTGAAGAATCTAGGTAGTTTGCTTTTCTTTCCTTTCTTTCACTTAAATGATTTAGGCTTGCTTTTCTAAGCCATTATTCAGGCAAAACATCCTTGGAGTCCAGAGGATAGTTTTGAGGAGAGTTTACTTGAGGATTGAGCCCCCTGTTTTTCTCAGCTGGGGCTGTTGAATTTTCTCCATTTTGACAAGAGTTCCTTACCGAATGACCAAATGTCAGATTTGGTGCTATAGTGGCTGTAGGAGAAAACCTCTGGGGCAGACCACTTGACTGGAAACTTGGTGCCTGTGGAGCTGGTGTACTGATCATCCAGGACAATCCTGGAGGAGGAAAAGAAGGGGGAATGCTGAGTTACCCCCATCCCATGACAGCCCCAGGGGACCGTGCGCAGCCTCGGTGCCTTTACCTCGACATCCCAAAGTCGGACACTTTGACCACGTGGGATTCCCCCACCAGGCAGTTCCTGGCAGCCTGCAAGAAAACAAGGTGCAGAGGCATCAGGTCAGAGCTTAAACACTGTCACAGCCACTCAGGGGCTTTTAGCCTGGAAGAGCAGATAATGCTTAAAAAAGGAGCATCAAAGTGACATTGTGCCATAGAGAGGACAAAACCCTGAGCTTCTCATGCTTTCTGTACATTTTGCAGCATGATCCTGTTGCCAGAAAAGCTGGCAAACCATCACTCTGACTTGCAGGCCCTTGTTGCCCAGAAAGGGTGGAGTAAGACCCTAAAATAGCCACAGCTACTCACAGTCACTGCATGCCTAATGAAACTGCAGCAGTGACTGAAGGAGCTTGACTGAAAACCCCTTAATTAAAACTATTTTATCATCAGTGCATGTTTATACATGAATTATGCTAGAACAGGTCTTTTTGTCATCTTCACTGATTTTAGATATGAAGAGTGGTCAGTACTGTGGCTCTTGGGGAGCAAAAGAGTCCATTCAGGAAAAAAAGACAGATTTTATAGGCTTGTTTCTTCTCTCCCAAAACCAGTTAAGGGGGAAAGATTGATCAGTGTTCCAGGGCTTGTTGTTTTTTTTTTCCCCTAAAGTATTTGAGCTGCTTCTGAAGTGAGGGCAGATCTAGGATTCCCTATAAACAGGCAGGAGGAGTGTGGAAGCTGAAATTAAGGAAGAAAGGAGAGGAAAAAGCCCCTCTGGAGCAAAGAAAAAGTCCATGTGGGACCAACATACCAGGTCTCTGTGGATGACAGAGTTTTGCTCCAGATAAGCCATTCCTTCACACACATCCAGGCACATCCCCAGCAGGGTTTCCCTGGAGAAGCTGCCCCGCTGGCTCCTGAGGTAGTCGGACAAGCAGCCGTTCTCCATGAACTCGAACACCAGGCTGATGGGAGCATCCTCTAAGCACACTCCATAAAGCTGGACTAGCTTGGGGTGAGACAGCTTCCTGTGGCATAGGAGAGAAGGTGGGAAAGAGGCTGAAATAGGCTCAGTGCCTGCCGTCCTCACAGCAAGTGTGTTATATACAGCAATTTATGCCACAGTGCTGCAGCCAGCTCACTGCAAAGACCAGCTTTGCAGATGTGTAGACCAAGGACTAAATATCACCCCATTTTAATGGTAGTGGTCACCAAAAGATTTTTCTGTGTGGAAAACTATCCAATCAAACAAAAATAAAATCGATTTCTGTCTGTCTTGTGGAAAGGGAAATGCAAAAAAAAAATCCAATAAAACCAAAGACAAATATATTCAGTTGTGCAATGCAAAACATTTTACAGGTAAGGGTTTTCAATGCCTTTAAGTTTTAAGAGATTTTCTTCTGAGAAAAACCACTTTGTTCTCCAAACTGCACCATCAATTATCCTTGCCTTCCTGAATAGCAGAGATCTGGAAGACCATTCTGGATATTGATAGACTTGCAAGCACAGTAATTCACCTACCCTTTGAGTTGCCTTCCTTTGTAGCCACCAGAGCTCACCAGTCTATTTACTATTAAGTTACACAGCAGATAATCCAAGTTTGAATTCCCTATTCATAGTCCTGAATTTCCTTCAGTGTTACGAATCCCACGGGGTGTGATTGTTGTGGTGAATCTACCACTTACATCAAGACTTTGGCTTCCTCGATGAAATCCTCCTCAGACATTGCTCCTTCACGGATGGTCTTTATGGCTACTTTGGTCTTGTCCAGCAAGTAGCCGAGGTAGACCACCCCAAACTGACCACTGCCAATCTCCTGCACACGGGTGAGCTCAGAGGCATTAATGACCAATTTTCCTGTTGGTTGCAGGGGAGAAAGAGTAAGGACTGAGAAGCAGAATGCCAAACAAAAAGCTTTTGTGGCTTAAACACTGAGGCAGGACTCCAAGTGAGACTTTCTGGCTCTCCCTCAAATTGCCTGTCTGACCTTCGATAGCTCATTTGACTAGTCCATGCTGCAGGTCATGTTCAAGGGCAGGAACAACAACATCCCCCTGCTCCCTTCTTTGTCTTGCCTATCCTGTTCTTCAGGGAGGATTGTTTTTACCCTGCTTATATGCAGTACCCAGCACAACAAGAGGCTTGAGTTTCTTTGAAGTCTCCAGGAACTACAATAAAGATTATACCGGCAAAATTCTATTGACAGCAATATTCAAATGAAGGCATCTTTCAGGAGGGACTCAGCTTTCATCAAATTATTCTATGCTCCCATTTCGACCCCGTTTGTTCAGCATCCATTTTGGTATTTAATGTTGACTTCAGAGACCCTAGGGTTCTCATCACCTCCCTGAAGGCACTGCACGATCAGTCCAGTCCGTTATCAATGGCCACGACAAAGATGACAATCTGGTGAACAGTGCAGTGGAAAGACCTGAAGAAAGCCACTTATGGTGGCTGTAATCACGTGAATATTCCTCAATATCCCTGGGGATGTGCAGGATCACCCAGCTAGCCAGGCAGGAGTGTGATTCCTGTGCAGTCAAGAGAGAACCTTACCGTAGCTGAGGCCTGCGGTGATGGGAGCCTGTTTCCTCCAGGAGGAGACCGCGTATCGCAGCCGCGTCACGAGACCTGCGGACACAGGGACAGCTCCTGTTACTGCCACGGCCATGGGGAGCCTGGCTGCCACCACCCCACAGGGCAGCTTGGGTTCTGGAAGCAGATTTATTGCACTGAGTTCTCAGCTCCACTTGAGGGCAGCTGAACCTCTGTGCGGGCTCTGGTTTCCTGCCTGAGAGGAGGAAGCCGGTTCTGAGCACTTTCAGCTTATTTTTCCCATTTTCACATCCAGAGCTCTGAGTCTCTGATGAATTTCCAAAGGATACTTTGTATTTGTAAGGTATTTTTGAAGCCCAGTGTTTCCCTTGGGTACTCCTGGACTGTGGGGATGGGAGTCACCATGTCTGGTTATGGATACTGGCCATGTCCTTGACTTTGTGTCAAATCACGGATGCAGGGACAGATCAGCTCAAGAAGGCCCTGCAGTGTAATTCCAACTGGCAGTTCAGCTTGGCAGTGGTGGTACACCCCCAGGGCACTCTATAAAACATCATTATGACATCTGTGTTGGCCATGGTCAGCCTTAGAAGGACAACCAGAGTGAGGAGGTAGTGCTGGAAGCTGGAAAGGCCTGAAATGGTAATTTCAGAATAAATGGGAGAAAAAGTGATGCCATTTAACACTTCATTGTAGGACAGAGGGCTTGGGAGTCCTCCTTCATTTAAAACAGTCACCTGGCAAACCAGCACTTCTCTGTTCAGCATCAGCTTTACTCACCTGCTGCATTGTGCTGGTGGTAGTTGATGAGGTCAGGGATGGAGTCAAACACGTGCTTTTCTGCCAGGTAGTATCGCCTGGGAAAGTCATTTGTCTCATTGATGTGATAATGCTTTATAACAGGATTGTTGTCCGTGCTGAAAAAGAGGAGGTTTTCTTTGAGAGAAAACAGCTTGCAGCAAAAAGACAGGGATTTGGGGTATAAACAGAAACAAGTGAGCAAAGGGGAGAACCTTTCCCCAGAAAGAAAGGAGGAAGAGCAAGGAGTGAGTTGCAGTTGCTAAATAGCTCTGTGTCCTTGTATGTTCTCCCTCTCACTCAGATGGTCTCATCTCAAGAGAAAGGCTGAGGTTTCCTGATAAGAGAAGGTTGTGTTCTAAGTTTCTCTGCCTCTTCTTTGTGAAACACAACTTTCTGCCCCATCACTGAAACCCTTCCACTTGTCTTGCGCTCCCACCTCTGATGAGTCCAGCACACAGCCCATGTTGATCCTACTGACACTTCAGTTCAGGGGACAATGCCATCAGAATGCCAATCCCAGTGATGTCCAAGGGACTATTTATAGGCACATATTTAGATTCAGGGAGAAGTGGAGCCTTTAATACACTTTGGGACTGGCAGCTGACTCTTCTGCCTTTTTTGGAAGTGTTTTCCCTCTATCATTTTCATGAGCCTTCTGCTCTCTCGTTAGTGCCAAAACAACTATACAGAGATTACACACTCATAGAAGCCATTTCATTGATGTAATTGATGTGAAAAGCTGCTGAGCTCAGCTGTACCTTAATGCTTTGGTGAAAACAGAGACTGTGTACATGCCAGGCTGCCTTGAATCTCTCACCATGAAGGCCCCTTCTCTACCCTGGAACAGGAGCAAAGGAAGGAAAACTGGTTAGAGATATAATGGGAAAAAAAAAAAGAGGAAAAAAAAATAAGTAGGCTGGGGGCAAAGCTTTGCTTATTTCAGCCCTGTCATGAAGATGTGCTAAACATACAGGAAAAAAAAGGAGCCATCACCCCATTGACAGAGCTTTGTGTGTTCCATGCACAGCTCTGGTGGTTGCCCAGGGTCTGCAGGTCTCTCTTGGGTGTTAGGTGCTTTTAGCTCAGCTTCCTCTCAGAGCTCTCAGAGGAAATGAGACTTAGGCACTTGTGCTGAGTACATGTGGGTGTGCCTCTCTGTCCCTCCAAATCTCTCCTCTGGAAATTCTGAATCCATTGACTCCCTCAGCCCTATCTGACAAAACACATGTTCAATGAAATGTTTGGCCAAGTGGAAAGGCAAACACCTCTGAGTGCTCCCCATGGAGTGAGCAGCCACAGAACAAATCACAGTTTATCCAGCACCAGAGAATCCATATGGGAGTGTAGGAATGATAATTTACCAATGCATCACAAATTGGAAAACCTTGGACATGATCCTGTCCTTTCACAGGTACACCAGTCATCCAGTATCTAAAGAGAAGTGGGTAAGAAAGCAGTCCTCCTGCAGTCTGGAATTCACTGAACCATTTTCCTTTTTAACTTTTCACTGTAATTGTTTTCCACTCATCCAAATGCTAAAATGCCTCATAGGGCTTGATCCCACTGGCCTGGATGGATCAGATGGCAAAGGAGATTTAACATCACAGTTTGGCTGGAATGGGCTGTACTGACCTGTATATTGGTAAAAAACCCTACAGTTTTCTTCTGTTGGCAGATAAAGAAGATTTTCATCTGGCATCCCAAGTGCCTGATTTTTTTCATTCCCTCCTCCTTTGCTTTACATGGTAGGTTTCCTCCATTTTATGTCTTCTACCCACCCACAACACTTCATGCAGAGCTTATCCAGCAAGTGTACCCTGCCTGGGCCTCCTTCCCTAGAGGTTTGATCAGCTCCAGGTGAACACAGAGGCTACACAGAGGCTGAGCTGCTCCTGCATTCCTGGCTGTGCAGCTTTGCCCAGGTGGGATCAGCCTTCTGAGCTGCCACCTTCCCAGGATTGGCCCTTCAGTGCCTGCACAACATCTGCTGCATCTGCCCCACACAATACCTGGCACAGGAAAGCTCTAAAAAAAGGTCTCTCTGCTGCTGTAGAAGCATTTAGTGATGCACAGTGAGGGCTTCAGGACTGGAGGTGGGCACGTTTTGGAGGCAGCATCCTGCCCAAGTTACTCTGAGCTCTATTCTTGCCCTTCCACTCTCAGTTCATACCAAGCCTGGCCAAAGATCACTCACAAACTTGGCCACATTTCTGGGAGGAGCTGTGAGGTTTGCAAGGTTTTGAACCAGAAGTCTCTGCAGCCACATGGGAGTAGTTACCACAGAAAAGTTGTACTGGTAGGATGGAAAGAAAAAATAAGATCACTAAACCACGTGTGGACTTGTCCTCTAGTACTTTGTACAAGAATTTTTAAAACCACACAAAACTGCTCCTATTTCCATAAAATACTACTGTTCCAAAAAGAAACACTTTTTTGGTGTTTATTAACAGGGCCACCTGTTAATGTAAGAGGTGATTTAAAAATTAAGGTTGTGTTTGTGTGGAAAACTTGAACAAGGAGCTTATTCTTTGTATTTTCAGTATAGTCTTCACTGGAAAACTGGCTCAACTGAAAAATTAAAGATGTGTGCTTGCATGTGCACACACACACACACAAAAACAAAACCCACAGCCATACTTTTGGCTTTCACCCAAAATACTTCAGCACAAGATTGGTTAGATTTTCAGAGAATTACTGGCATGCACAAGCCTCCTGCAGAGACAGAACAGATGAGCTAAAATCAGAGTTTTCAGCTGGCACAGTGGTCTGAAGCAGTGTTTTCCTCCAGTCCCAGTTACTGGGTGTGTTTGGATGGCACAGCTCCATCCACACTCAGCTAATGTGGAGATAAGGGGGGTGTGCTGGTGGTCCCTTATCTCACATCACACACCAAGGACACAAACAGAGCAGCAACCCAGGGTTCATCTCTCTTACACAAAGCAGCCCTTGCAGGCTTCATTTGTTGTTAATTAATTATTATTCCCCATCCACCCCGCACATAACACTGGTTTACCTCATCCCTGAGCAGTGTTTCTGCTTTGCTTCTGCTGATGTTCTTATTGTACCACCTGAAAACATCAAAAGACTCCGAGTCAGCGTTTCTAGGCCAGGAAAGTTTCTCCTGAAAAGCATCTGAATGGAGCATCTCCAGGGTGGAATTTGAGGGGGGCTGGGGGCATTTGAGGCTTATAGCTTCAAATCCAGGGCACTCAGAGATGCAAGAAAAACAGAGGCACAACTTACACATAAACTTGCAGATTCTCGGGTGATTTTTCCACCAGGTAGCTGCTTGGCACGTAGCCTTCGTGCCTGTTGAGAGGCAAGAGAAGTGTGAGTGTGCTGACAGAGACAGGATTTTTTCTGCATGTGTAGGAGTCAGCCTTGAAAGCTTTGCCTGCTCATTGCATGATAAAAGTGCTGGTGGGGATGTATTGAGTAGAGTTACTGGAGAAGAAAACAACTGGTTGCACCTCTAAACTTGGAGAGTTTCACAGTTTTTCCCCCTGTGTATCACTGCAAATATCAGTCTGAATTGTTTATTGATGTAAAATTAACTTTCAGATCCTTTTCTTCAGCTGCCTGAAGCAACAGCAAATGGAAGAAGGTTACCCTAAATAACCTTCCATCACTTTTGCCCTGTAAATAAGAGGATGCTTCGCAAAAGCTGAACAAGAGGGATTAAACATGCATGTTAATGGAAGAACAAACTGGAATTAGAAAGGATTTGTACATTGCCTGTTAAAAAGGGACTTACCCATTCTTATCTTGAATCAGCCACCAATGTTCCTCAGAGCTGTCAATCACATAATACTCCTCACCATATTGTAATGTCAGCTCCTGTGGGTTCTGGGCTTCATAGTCATATATGGCTATGACCACAGCTTCCTTAGGATCCAGCAACGATTTCTGCACAAATTAGGCAAAAGCCTCATCACATTCATATTCATATTAATATTCATATTCATAAAAAGCAGCGCATGCTCTCTAAAGTGGTATTTTCCTGGCAGCACTGGTGTCCCCTGGGCTCAAAAGGCTCAAAGCACCCCAGACCATCTAGTGGGGTGTGGTGGCAGCGTAAGAATCTTTAGCACTTTCAAACAATGAATTTCATATAAAAATTTCAATTGCACAGAAAATGCCCAGGGTGTGTTATCACAGGTGAAATTCTAGGTCACTGCACTGTGGTGAACATTAATAAGGACATATTCCCCACTGGTAGTTAATCACTCAGGGCAGGATCACTGCACTCACCCTGTTATCTTCAGGAGTGGGAGGAAGAGGCTTCTTTGAGGCTGAAAAGAAATCAAGAAAGATAATTTGAAGTAGGTGAGGACAAAACCAAGGGAGAAATCACCAATGCAATGAATAGATACAGGTGCTACAAACCCATTGAACAGTGAGCTTTGGACTTGGAGAGCAAGACCTGACAACTGCACAGTGAGTCTCAGTAGGGCTTGGAATCTGGGGCACAGATTAGTTAAGGCATCAAGGTAAAAAATGCAAGATAACTCTTCCCTTGGTGAAGAATGAATGACCACTTATGTTCACTTTCAGGAGACAAAATAAAGATTATGCTTGGCCATTGGCACCACAGAGGAAATATGGTTTGGTTTGGTTAAAATAGGACATGCACCAATAAATGTGTTTATCTCAAGTTGTTATGGCTTGTTGACTGACAACAGCTGATCAAGTTCTTAGTTCTCCATCTCATTCCAAAATCAGTTCCAAGCATCACACAGAGGAAAATGTAAATTCAGAAAAAGAGAATGCCACATACAGTAAAAGATAAGCCAGAACATCCCAAGAAGCCAGGAACATGTCTCCTTATGGAAATCTAACATAATATGTTTTGATGTTCTGTACAAAAGAGATTCAATCCTCTACTTTTGCCAGGAATAAATATTTTCCATGTCAGGATGGTCTTAACAAGTCCCTTACCATTTTTGGTGGGGTCATATACCACACAGCCAGCTGCCATTTTCTCTGTCTGAGCACAGCATCTCCACTTGCCATCTAACCAAAAGTCTGGATGACACTTTGAAGCCAAACTGTTGTTGTATCTGGTTTCTGAAAAACATTAGAGGAAGAAACAGAAGGGGAAAATTAATTTATTTGCATCCACATTCATTCTGGAAGTCATCCAGAACTAAATGGAAGTAATCTGTTCTTTAAAGAAGCTTCTGCAGGCTTGTTTCAAGAGACTGTTCAAATTGTCCAAAGGAGGGGACAGTCTCCAAATATTGAATGAGAAGAGGTGATAAAGTAGAAGCTTGGAGTAGGGGAATAACTGATTTCAAGAGTTAGTGCATGAACTTCACAATATCTCCATCAGGCACAGTGTTTTCAGAGGGAACAATACAGCAGCAGCGCTGTAAAACAGAAAAAAGCTGTGACAAAAGCCTGGTGCAGATTTTATGTAACCAATTGACACCTTCCTCATATCAAGCACTCTGCTTGTCTCTGCCCCCAATTTTGGTTACTGCAGCACCATATGAGTGAACCACAGCACAATTCAGGAGGTGAACAGGAAATGAAAGCTACCCACAGAAAATGTTCCTTAATAATCATAATTCTCTAAAAAGGTTATCACCAAACCAAAAAATCTATTAATAAGAGCTGAAAAATTTTCTGTGTAGAAAAGGTTATTTTAAAAAATTTGCCATAGGAAAATCCTCGTCTCTTCCTGAAGAAGAAACCACAAATTACAGTAATTTATTGAGAGTTTATTCTAGAAAGACACAAATCACAGAATCCCAGGATGGGTCAGGCTGGAAGGGACCACAGTGGGTCATCTGGTCCAGCCTCCCTGCTCATGCAGGGTCATCCCAGAGCATGTGGCGCAGATGGTTCTGGAATATCCCCAGGCAGGGAGACCGCCTCTGGGCAATCAATGCCCAGTCACTGCACAGGGAAGCTCTTCCTCATGTTCAGGTGGAACTTCCTGGGCACCATTTCTGCCCATTGCCTCTTGTGCCATTGCTTGGCACCACCAAACAGAGCTGGTCCATCCTCTGCCACCTCCCTGCAGACACTGACAGACATTAGTGTCCCCAAATAAACCATCCCACATCCAAACACACCCACCAGATTTACAAGCAATTTGATTTTCTAACCCAATACCTGGGCTATAAACACTCTGACTGCTGAGACTGGAGACTTTGCCTCCTCCTGCAGGTTTTCTCTGTGTTATTTGTGACAAAGCTGGTCAGACATAAGCACCTTCCACAAGTGGATGGGCAAAGGGGTTTTTTACCTTCCTTCAGCGTGAGGACCCATCTCTGCCGGCTCTCGCGGCTGGGGGCAAACACGTAGAGGATGTAGGTGTCATGGACAATCTGGAGAGGGGGGAGAGAAAGCAGCCACCCATGAGAAGCCATCCCAGAGACACTGGTCACAAGGGAGTCACCAAAGGAAAGAGGCAGCAGCCCTCGTACCAACAAGCTACGTGCCAAATGATGACGTGGGGAAGTGGGGAAGGGGCTGTTCAGAAGCAGCTCTGAACCTCAGTGACTTGTGATTATTTAAATTGGAGTAGAGGTTCTGATCAAGAACCCAGTGCTGGGTTCGTTAACAGCTGCACTGTGAGGGAAATGATATTGAAATACAAAATAAAGTGATGTCTCTCTCAGTATGGTCAACAGACAGACTCACCTGGAAAGGGTATTTGTACTGACAGGGAATGATGATGTCACTTTTCACAATTTCCACACATTTAATCCTGGAAAGTTCCACAGAACCCTTCAAAGTCCTTTTTTTCTAAAAGACAGAGAAAAGCACTTGGCTGATACTAATGGTTGTGGATTAAGTGAATAATTAGACCAGACTGTTGTGTCCATGGGAGATTTAGTTTTAAAGGAGCAGAAGCAAATTAACTGATTATGTAAGACATAAAAAATATAAAGAATAATTCTTATATTTGGCATCTCTATATGTATTCCCATACACATACATATATGCACATACATACATTTCAATTCAGCATATGGACTTTAGAGAACTAATCAAAACCTCAATTTGAAATTCAGCTTTTACTTTTTTATTCCAGCAAAATTAAATCCCTTTTTAACCAAAAAAGAACTATTTTCATTAAATTTTCAGTTTATTAACCCCCCTGTTTCATACTGAAAAGATATAGACCAATAAATATTTTATCAAAAAGAGTTTGGGTACTGAGAATTTCAAAACTGTTCATTTCATCCAAAGTGTACATTTTTACTGTGTCTGTTTTCCAAAAAACAACAACATTTCTCTATTTTTGTTTTATCTGGCTTTTCAGCTAAGAAAAAAAAAAAACAACAGGGAATTTTGAAATAAATATTATCCTCAAAAATTTGCCAACAAAGCTGTTTCTCTGGCATCCTCTGCTGCGCTTCCATTCACCAGGTGTTTGGGTATATCAGGTACCCAAATAACAGTGAGAGAAGAGTGAAAAGAACAGATATTCATGTAGCCCAGGTTCCTTGGTGTACCCCATTCCCTGTGGAATCCTCACCCCACGGCTCCATGGCCAGTGGCACTCAGTTTTTGCAAGAGAGGGGTGAGGGCAGCTGTTGGAAGTGGAGCTGAGGCTCAGCCTCTGGTGCTTCTGCAGGATCCACGACATGAGTTTGCTCTTCAGAGTGAGCTGGTTTCCTGTTTTGATTCATTTTCAGTAGGGATTAAAGATTAGCTGTCCCCCCACTCAGCTTTGGGACAGCGTGACGGAAATCAGTGAGAATTAAGAACACCAAAACACTGCAAAGCTTCTGTTTTCCAAACACTGTCAGCAGGAGAGAGCCTGAACTTCAGCTGCTGCGTTGTACCTGCCACAGGTTATCACTCAGAGACTCAGCAAGACTCTGGCAACCTTCTGGCCCTCCCCTGAGCCTCAGCTCTTTGTGTCTTACACCCTCCAGCTCCCTCTTGCCTCTTTTTCCTTCTGTCACCACTACCCTGCAGCTCTACCCCGCTGGCAGCAGCTGTCCCTGCACTGTGCCAGCCCCACTGCTGCTCCTCTGCCACCTTTCAGAGTTCAATTCAGCCTAAACCAGGGCAGCAGCTCTTGCCTCTGGAGATGGGGGAGGTTTGCCACAGAGCACTGTCAAAACAGAGAGGCCCCAGGCTCCCCAAGCCTCATTCTTGCACGACTGGCTGGGTATTTTGCCTTTGTATAATTGGACTTGGGGCAAAAGAGGGAAATTATTACAGTGTGGTCTCACATTACTCTTGCTGGCCTTTGCTGGTGCATTTGTGGTTTGTATTTGTGTTTGCTTGCAGTTTAACCAGTGTCTCTGGATTTGCTGCCAGGACTGTCTCCTGTAGACAATATCTGCCTGTGTAGCTCTCTGGGGTGTGGGATTCTTCTAAATCAATAAACCCAAGGCTTTAAAGCACCCCTAAATGTAAACACCAATTAACTCTCAAGAGTGCTGGCAAGCCTTAGAAGGTCTCACTCCTCCCCATTTTCACCATCTATTTCCTTTCATTCTTATCTTGTAACTTCTTTATTTCAGACTTGGCTTTTTGTCTCTCTTCTGCAAAACTTCCTCTATCATTTGTTCTACTCCAGGGACTTCTACCCTTTTGATGAGGCACAAAGCCATTTATATCCTATAAAAACCTTCAATTTTGCTACTGCTGAACCCTCCTTCATCTCATTCCTTTGAAGTCCTGGGGTTTACCCACATGCATTCCTCCCCTGAGGCTTTAGCAAGCGATGCTGTGCCAGGCACAAGCTCTGCACTTTCCCTGCAGACTGGTTTCTGTTGATGCTTTTCTGGACTCTGCTGAAAGACAGGGTCCAGCCTTCCCAAGGAGCTTTGTGCAGTTGTCCTGCAGCTCTCATGACCCACTGTGTTCTTTTTAATCACACAATTCAGCGATGGAAGCTCCTCATAATCTCATGTTGCAGCACATTGGTGTGTGTCTCACAGCCAGAGCATTGCCCAGCAGATCCCCAGCAGATGGGACCCTGCTGACAGAAAGCAATTACAGTCCTCTAACAGGACAAACAACTGGAATTACCACTCACAAACCAGGCATTACCCAGAAACTGGGCTGGAAACTAAACATCTCCCTGCTTTTGTGATGTTTGACCGCACTTTAATCCAACAAAAGCAACAGGGCCATTTGGAAGGAAGGGGAGAGGAAAAGCCTCTTAAAAACGGCCTCTAAAAAACCTCAGAGACTTGTTCCTAAAAGGGCGAGACAAAACATGCTGGCAGATCTCCATTTGCTGTTTCCAGTCTGCCCAGAGTATAATTGGGTAGATGCTTTAGCTGGTTGGCCAGTAAAAGCATCAGTGGTCTTGCTGTGTGCCAGTGTGGAAAGAACCAGGGCAGAAGGAGAAGCACACGTGCTGCAGATCAGCCCATTCTTTCTTTTGGTCCATGATTTGCAATAGAACAGTTCTGGGAACAGCTCTGAAAGGAGCCAGGTGCACCACAAGCCCAGCACATTGATATCTTCCTCTCTGGTACTCCCCCCCTTCTTGCCACAGAGCTCCAGCAGCTCTTTCATTGATTAATCCTTTGGTTTGTCTCTGCTGCATTAACCAGATGGCTCTGGTGGTCCCTGATTGCTTTAGATGCTGGGAAAATTGACCATGGGACAATGGATACAGCCCTACCCTGCAACACAAGGAGGCATCTCCCTGTGCCTGCTTGAGGAATGAGCTGCCTGGCATCTATCATGTGCTAAAACCAACCACCAGCACTGCTGCTCACCCCAAAAAAATGAATCACTCCCCTCCAGCTCAGCTCTGGGGCAGGGCCAGGGCTGTGGAGCTCATGGTGAGAGGGCAGGGAGCTGTCAGTGGCTGCTGCAGGTGACACAGGTCTGCTTGTGATCACATTTCCTGACCATGGCCCTGCACCCTCAGGCTTCACAGAGGTCTGAGATCCTGTAAGACACGGGGCTGAAAGGCTCTGCACAGAGTGCTTGGGCTGAGGGGCCCTTGGTGGGTGCTTACAGGTTCTGCTGAGCCCCACCACGTTTATCAAGGGGCCCTGGCAAAAGGTGCTGCGAGCAGAGGGAAGGGACAGGAGAGGCAGGGGAGGGCACAGCCTCATCTCAGGGAGCAGAGGAGGAGACCAATTGCAGCATTTCTTGGCAGGAACGCAGCACCCTGTGCTTCATGAAGCTGGCTTGGTTCAAAAGTTGCTTAACAACCTGTATCTTCTTTCTTTTCACAGAATCACAAGGTTGGAAGAGACCTTCAAGATCATCAAGTCCAACCCGTGCCCAGCTCCTCAACTAAACCATTGAGTGCCACATCCAGGCTTTTTTTTAAACACATCCAGCGATGGTGACTCCACCACCTCTCAGGCCAGGCTATTCCAGTACTTTAGCACCCTTTCCTTTCTGGTGAGGGGAAAACCAAGCCAGTAAAGATTCATGTGGCTCCAATCTCCTCAGCAGCAGTCCCTGCTGAGACCTGTCCACGCTGAGCTTGGCTTTCCTTGCCTAGTGGTGTTTGTGCTCACCTTCTCCTGCACATCCCTTCCTGTGCAATGCTGGCAATGCCTCCTTGGTAGGAGGGTAGGGGAAAGCTGATTTATAGAGCAAGGTAGGAAATTCCAGTCCTGAGCAAGCTTGACCACAAAACATTTGTATCAATGAAAGCATTTCATGACTTCCTCTGTACCATCAGGGTTTTTATTTCGTTGGTAAGGATCTGAGCCAAACTTCACTCCCCATTTTCACTTACTGACTTGACTAAAAAGAGCAATACTTAATTGGTGATTAAGCAGCTGAAGGATCTTTGCTTTGACCCTGTGTCACCTGTCTCTCTGCTCTAGTTGGGCCTGGTGTCCAGCCTGGACAGAGGCAGCAGCTGATTTTCAGTGTTGTGCAAGGTGGAACATGGCAGAGCTCAGGTGGCTTGGTCAGCTCCAGCCTTTTAAATGAATGACGAGTTCCTGCCTTTCAAGGAGTTTTCTTCAGGCCTTGCTGAGCTTCTGAAAGAATTCGGAAAGGAATTTCTTGACGTAGAAATAGCAACCAGAAGCTTATGAGATATCACCGGAACAAGATGGAATTATTTTTAGTGGTAGTCCTCCTGCTAAAGTATTTTTCCACCGACCATAAGACTTGAGGGTTTTTTTTGTGTGTTTAGGAACACTGATCATTTTGGGGTTTATGGGAAATAAAACAATGTAACAAATTTTAATATGAACTGAAAAATAAATTGAGCAAATTGATTTTAAAAGAAAGTTGTAAGGGATTTTACGTTTTCTGTCATGCTAACTGTTCTAAAGGAAAATTGGAGAGGAGTGATAATTGACAACACTGGGATTTTCTGTAGAACCCTGGCTGCTCTATTTTAATACCTCCAATGTATTTTGTTATAAATGATATTTAAATCCCTAAATTTGTCTACTTGTCTTACCTGTCCATCATGACTATTTTGTCCTTCAGCTTGAACTAAAAGAATTTTTTTTTTTACTGCTGTTTTCACACGTAAAGAACAGGAAGGTGTTTTAGGGGTGGGCACACCCTGGATGCAGAGTGCACAGAATTGTGTTAAATAACAATAAAATAAATAGCCATCTGCAACTGGTGCTTGAGATGCCTCCATTCAACTATTTACTATCCTTACACAATCCTACAGACCCGATCCAGCCTTGTATTTCCACCAAACCCAATTCCAAAATTCACTTTGGCTCAAGTCTTGTCCAAGATGGTTATCAGGGTGCCCATCTCTACAAACAGCACAAGTGGTTGGACAAGAAAATCAATGCCATCATCAAGAAACAGAAGGGGAAAAAAAAGGAAGATTCTTTCAAATGCGCTTTCTAATATGATGGTAATAAGCCTTTTATGTTACATAAAAGCACATGGAACAACTCCTGAATACTATATTAGTTTCTTCAAAGCTATTCTTGACTCCAGCAAAGACTGGGAGCAGTGGATTGCAGTGAATGAAGGATTCAATGGAAGAAAAGAAGCTAAATTAAATTAATCATATGACATCACTTTTTCGTGAAAAAAAAAATTAAGCTTTAAGGCCAAAATTAAAACTCAGCCAGAAAGGATGAAAGAGTATAAAGAAACAGGCAGGCATTGCAATAAAGTAAGTTACAATGTTGATTACAATATAAAGCAAAGTCAAAGGCACTGGGAGCAAAAAGTGGCCACAATACAGAAGTCTAATAAAAGGGAACTATTAGGAAACCTCATATTTATTGTTATATATTCAAATTAGGAGGTATCCCTTCCTTCTTAAAGATAGAAAACATGGGTTGAAGATTTACATCCTCAATGTTTTCTGACAGAAGGATGATTTGAGCTTTGTAATTTAAACAAAATGGAAGTATCTGACATTTGCTGTGAAAACATTGCTCAGAAGGAATTAAAATTTTTTTGTTCAAAAACTAAAGACTAATAAATACACAGAAAAGGACCTAGTAGGCACAGAACTGGGCAGGCACAGAAAGGGCAAGTAGAAAATTATTGTAATCATATTCTGGAAGATAAAATTAGCTATTCCAGCAAAAAAGGAGCTATTTTTACTACCAGACTTTACCACATGTTTGTGTAGTTAGAAAGGCCACAGACAGCAGACACAGAGAACCTGCATTTTGCTCAAGGCAATCCTGTCTAGACAATATCACAACCCTGAATCAGGATGCTGCTGCAGGAGTCGTGAATGAGAACAGCAATAGACGGGAACTTTGTAAATATGCAGAAAAATATTGGGTGAGATGGACTGGAATAGGTTGATGAAAGATGTGGAATCTCTGTGCTTGGCTTTGAAGCAGTGGCCAGTCAATATTACAGCCAACTTGTCCTGGTGCTGGTGACAGTCCTGCTCTGAGGGTTGATCTTATCCTGGCAAAAATGACTAAAGGAATTTAAGAAGTGCTCTCCAACCAGTATTACCAGGATTCTGAGACTTTACAATAGGAACGAGGCTCATTGTGACAAACAATATGAACTTCAGCCTCCAGCAACTCCAGTAATATAATTTGGATTATTCAAAATTCCTGTTACGTTTTCAGAGATTTACTAGACATTAAGGTACAGATTTGTACTTTGTCTCCATCTTATTTAGGGTTGTCTTGATTTTATTACATAAAAATTTATTGAAATGGGTGATAGATGCCAATCCTGACTTCTTTGTGGGTGATAGGTGTATTATTAATAAATTAGTTGGAGATATGCATCAGAAAACAAATGATATTGCAAATTCTGGCAAGCAAACAGTACTAGTTAATAAATACATGGCAGGTTATGAAGAATGACAAATCTATCAGATGTATTTATTTGGAAGGTAGTCTTTAAAACCATAATTAAATTCCCTTTAGCTTCATGATTGCTAAGGTATTCAGAATACACAAAGCAATGGGAAATGGTATGAATGGCTACTCTAACAAGACCAGGATGAAGATCTTCAGAAGAAAAGTTTTTGTCTGTTTACATAGGAGTCTTGGGGAAAAAACCAAGTTGGATACTGTGTAGAATAATCAAGAGAAAAGAGACTGGACTGAGGAGCAAAGCACTGCTTTTTGTCCCATGGGTAGCTGGACTGCTGCAAGCAGCCCAACGTGTAGATAATGCTACAGAGAAGCTGGAGCCTTTTTGGGATGCTGATAAAAGTCTTTTTAGCCAAGTTTATTCATTTGTTCTCATGTAACAAGAGACTGAAAGCAGATTTCAAGGCCGACTAAAGTGCCATCTTTGCCATCTTTATGTGTGAGTATCAAAGATCTGAATGAAAGAGCTCAGGACAAGGCTGACTCATTCTGTGTGACCTCCTGGGCATCTGACCAGTGTAGGAAGAATTGTGTTGATGTGAATGAAAAAAGAACTTGGCCTCTTCTGGGTGAGCCTTTCATTGCTGCCCTTATCAGCTGGACAAATAATAGCCCACAAGTGCATGAAGACATAAAATTTCAAAATATTTATGTGCCTGAAGGATTTACCAAGGACCATAAGCTCTTGGGAGAAGGGGATATAGATAATTCACCAGTCCAAGTGCTTTTGCTGCATCTAGGTAAGGACATTTGAAACTCTGTCCCAGACACCTCCCCAAAGGGATTCACTTCTCTGCTGCTTTTGCAGAGCAGCAAGTGTACCAGGACCCTGAGAGTATCACAGTGTCTGAATTATCCATTATTGTAGTGAGGATCAAACCCTTTGACATAGTTAAAGTTATTACTCCCATGTGCTTGATTACTCACATGTACAGTAGCTACAAAATCAGAGCCTGAAACAAATAATTTTTGCCTTTGGAATTGATTTGCATGTTATAATAAAGGCACTTCTGATGTCTCTTAGCAGAGACGGGGGCTGAATCCATGTGCCTGTTATCAGGGCTTTGCTTTATGTTAAGACAGCCCTACATTGTGCACTGCATAATGAATTCCAGAAAACACAGTTTCTTATTGTTGTCAGTTATTGGGGGCTCATTCTCCTAATGAGACATGTAAATATCTTTCATTAACATTAAGGGCCACTGTGTACTTGGTCCCTGAGGAGAACAGTGCTCTCTGTCAGCTGTGGCAGAAAGACAAAAATTACAATGAAAATGCCATTGCAGTTATTGCAAAAAAAATGCCTTTATGATGTCAGTTGTCTTGACAGCTTTGGATATCATTTGCAGAAATATCCCTGTAGCCTTTTGGCCTCCTTATTTCCTTGTTTTGGACTGATACAAAAAATTCTTTAATGTCATTTTATACCTTTGATTTAAAAATGCGGAGAAAGGGACTGGGTGTTAATCCTGTTAAATACAGGCAGAATATATAAACCATAAGTGTGTTCTTTAAGTCACCCAACTGAAATCAGCGGGACTTCTCAAACTTTTACGCAGTTTAGTAGTTGTTTTACCTGACTTTATGCACAGGCTGCTGTTACTGACTGACCAGGGACTGGAGAGATGGGACCTGTACAGTACAAAACTGAGTACAGGAATTCACCAGACAGGTTGGTAAAGGGTTCTTAAAGAAACTCATTGAAAACCCTTGGCAAAAACATCCCCAGGGATCTCCCTTGAAAAATCCATGCTTTAAAAGCCCAGGCACTTGCTGGGCCCATCCATATATGTCAGTCCTTACAGCACCTGAGGATGCTCCTCATCACTGCAGGCGGCTGTCAGCAATATCCCTAAACCTCCAGGGCAGGGCCACAGGCAAACTGCCCCCTGGCAATGGTGACAGCCTGCTCTGACCTCTGCCAGCCCCAGAAATTACCTGAGAGAGTCCCTGTGGAGCAGAGCAAGGCAGTGCCAGGGACTGCACCAGAGAATGAGCACCAGATCACTGATTTCAAACCTGCACATGGGGCCTGGTCCTGGTGCACTCCAGGAATGGCACAGCCCAGGATAATTGGAATCCTCCCTCCACTGGTTGTGAACTCAAATGCTGTG
The DNA here is from genome assembly GCA_013400175.1 of Phainopepla nitens. NCBI lineage: Eukaryota > Metazoa > Chordata > Aves > Passeriformes > Bombycillidae > Phainopepla > Phainopepla nitens. The sequence goes on along the minus strand of VXBQ01016885.1, from coordinate 617,775 downwards.
GGTTCCCTCCACTCTGAGCACAAAACAAGATGGTTCTTGCACAAGCTGCCCTCAGCTTTCCTCTCCAGAACAGCAATGGCCTCACCATGCAGAGGAGTCACCAGCACGCTCTAATTTTGATTACTGAAGAGGCTAATAACCAGTTCTGGGAGCATTTCACAGGACAAATCCTTCTCTCTCTCTACTTCATGACAAATTCTTTTCATGTAACAACCTGATTTTGATAGTTTGCTTGAGAAGAAAAATCAGCATTTCATGGAGAATCAGCCCTGTGATACAAATATACCCACCACGTCTCAAATGTGCACAAGGTTCTAAAGTCGCATGTGTGTTTACCCTCACATGTCTACACATATATAATATGTACATTTTAATATATACATTATGTATAAGATAAAGTGGATAATACATCAAACCCTTATCTGACCTAAATGACCTTTTGGACGACTCGGAGGGAAAATTTCCACAAACACATAGTGTGTGAACTATGCCCCACTGAAAGTCCCAAGTCAGATTTTCCAAACTATTTCAGTCCCTAAAGATGCTGACAAGACACCTACTGTGAAAGTATCTAGTCAGAGTTATGCTGAATTCATGTCAAGCCCACCAAGACTCAGAAAGCGCCAAAGAAAACTAGTAGTGAAGATTTCTTTAAACACCTACAAAATAATTTAGATGTCTTCCAAAATTTAGTCCCAAATAATTAAGTGGAAGAGTTATAATGGAATTTAAAATCTTACAAAAATGCTATTTGAAAAATAGTTTGGAGAACAGACAAGGACATTCTCAAACCACAGACAGTCACAGTATGCAGCAATGAATAGTGTCCTGTTTAAAATGGAGGTGAGAAAAACATGGACTATAAAGTAAAAGCAAGAAAAACATTTCATTGAGCATATTTGAGAGAAATGACATGCAGGTGAAAATGACTGTTAACCTTTAAACCTTTTAACCTTTAAAGCTGGCTTATAAGCCCGTATAGATTGTGATAAAATATGAGGGCACATCGTGCTTTTCTTGTATTGTTGGGTTCTGTTTCTACCTAATTTTCTGCAACTGAGCAAGATCAGATGGTCTGAAGTTGCCAGTGGTGGATCCAAGGCAGCACAGTTCTTTTCTGCCTACAGGAACAGTGCCTAAACATAATGGATTAACAGCACTTTCAGGGACTGTTGAAAACAAGCAAGATTATTTACAACCTTAACGAGGCTCTGCAAACATCCAGCTAAATAGAAGGAACTAATTCTCACTTCACTAGAGGACTAAACACAATGGGGTGCACAGATTGCCTTCTAATTTTCTTCATATTTAGAAAATTAGCAAAATGAAACTTGGGGAAACAAAGCGTGGCCTGAGCCTGGATCTCATCATCACAGCCCATCTGAAGCTAGCTCCAAAGACGACATGTTACACGTGGCAGCTGAATTTATTCTAAAATGCTGGATGGATCTCCTTCCAGCCATCAGCCTGATGCCCTGAAGTAAAGAACGAGAGTGAAGATCTGTGGATTACTTTTTAACAGATACAATCATGGTACACTTGTGACCTTCACCATACACCTCTCCAGGTCACCCCTGTCCCCATGTGAGGTGCCATGCACAGGTTCACACAGCTCTTACACACAGCTCATGCCAAATTCCTACAATAAAACCAGATGCTTCCTACAAATTGCTAGAGTAGTCTTCTTCCTCCATTCACACCAAAAGCCCACTGATCAGAAGCTCTGAATGATCCATTTGACCAATTTTCGGTGCACGGTGCTGTAGCAAGGACCAGAAAAATTAACAAAATTTTACAAAGACCATCCTTCCCTCCATTAGCATCCTTCCCTCCCTTAAACAAATTTCCTCCTTCCTTCCATTACTCTGAGAGAGAAAATGAGTGACATACCCCGTGGCGGTGTTCGTAGTAAGCCAGCTGGGATTTGGTCAGGACAAAGAAGCGCACTTTAAAGTTGGAGGGTGAAGTCCTTCTCTTCTGCTGGGATTTCTTGATCAGCAGCTCCTCCAGGAGCACACAGTTATTCATGGCTGAGCCAAGAATGTTTGTCTCCCAGGACATGGGAAGTCTGTGCTGCGCAACCCGTCAAAGAAAGAAACACGAGAAAGAAGACAGTTAATCAAAAAAAAAAAAAGGCTCAAGAGGCAGCGTAGGTGCTTTTGAGCTTTATCTTCCCATCTACAGCAAAGCTTCCTTTCTGTCAGACCATAACCACATCCTCTCTTGAAGTCTTGAAGCCAACAGCACATGTTGAAATATACGCTAAGGTAAATGTTGTGGAAAAAAATAACACTTGAGGGACATGCAGTAGATGTGAATCAATGATTAAGGATAAATTAAAGGGGTGTGGCATGATTAAGCATTTGTCTCCTAGTGGCTTGTCTGGTAAACACAGTCATAAATGCACACACCCAACATGGATGCACAGGATGAGTGTCCCTGCTGTCCTCCTAGATGTAGGCCATGCATCCATATTTCTGTTGTGAAGGAATGACGCCTTTCCACTTAGAGTATTTAGCACAGAGATTCCATGCCATGGATTTTGAGGGACCTCCCCATGTAATGATTTAGTTGACAAGGTGGTGTTCAGTCAAAGGTTGGACTCAATGGTCTTGGAGGTCTTTTCCAGCCTTAATGATTCTGTGATGACATGAAAATTACTACCGTGTAAGCAAAGAGAAATGATATCCAGGATATACTTGTATAAGGAGGGATAAATATTTGCAGTCCGTAGATAGTTAAACTGACAGTTACAATAACCAATAATTAATTAATTATCAATGATTACTTTTACTTAGGGATTGCTGACTGCCTCAGGTGTATCAGGTGGAGCTGGATGCTGCAGGAGGCACAGGCACAGCATTGTACCTCTGTGGGTGCAATCAGCAGTGAAATGGGCACAAACACCCAAACACCTCTGCTTTCCTCAGGCCCCTGGAGCAGTGCTCAGGGCAGTCAGCACCAGGCTTAATACAGAATTATAAAGTAATTATGATGTGTCTAATGCAGTCAGTACAACAGCACTGTTCTATTTTAAAACAAATGTAATTCATTTTTCAATTCATTTTTCTCTGCTCCTTAATTTTTAATATTTTGTGTATTTTTTATATTATTGATGTATGATTGTAATGCTGACAGTACTGGGGCTTGGAGAGATGGAGTCTGGTGGAATGTGGGTAAACAGCAAGATTTAAAAAGTGTTTTGATTAATTTGATATTTCTGGAAATCATTCCAGTGTAAATCATTTATTGGTGCTGAGTTTAATGCAGCATTAGGGTATAGAGAGGCAGGTCCATATTGTTGATGTACTTTTAGAGTGTTTGCAAGATCAAAAGGAGATGTTAGACTTATTTTAGACATAGTGCATGAGGAAAAAAAAAATCAGAACAAATATCCAAACTGCAAAGAAAGTGAAGATTTGGATTTGTTTTAGGGCTGGACTGACTTGGGAACCACAGAATATATTGTTTATCCCTCCCAAAATAAGAAGTGGCATATCCCTTCCTTGCTCTACATTTTTTAGGCAGTAGGCTCCAGGGATCATCAAATGTTCTTTAACAATTTTGTTCAATGCTAATTAAGAACGTGCATTGGCCATAAAAATACACTTTAAATACAGGACTTAATGTATAGATTTGTAGAGACTTTGCTTAAGACAATGCCGTACCATAGGACAGAAATGAGGACAAACGGAAGCTGTTGCACAGCTGATGCCTATATATATAAAAATAAAAATTAAAATAAATTTAAAAAATATGGTGGTCTTGCTGAAGACAAGATGCAGCAGATATTGTAACATTTGTCATGCTGAAGTCCAGTAAATCTGTACCTCGTTTCTCGGCAGAGTACCAAAGAACTCTTGTGGTGAGATGACACAAGTGTGTGATCTCCTGAAAAAGCATCACTGCTGTCAAGGGGGATTCCATACCTATTTGTAGATTAGGATACATGCTCAGGCCGAATTTCCCAATTCTTCAACAAGCCAGTCTGCCTCATGCAGCACACATGTACAAAATATGCAGAGTTTGATGTGAGTTTTCTAGAATTGAGCCTTGTGTAAGCAGCAGCTGTTTGGATAAATTCCAGACCTTGCACCTCCAAAATATAGAACCACTTTTGTGTGCTCATAAATTTTCTTATGCTTGAGAATTTATTGGTTTAAATTATGCTCTGAGATCCTTTCTTGTAATTAATGAACCAAAGAATGTGCAGTAGAACACCTTGGTAAACTTAGGAATTTCACTGTGCCTGCAACAGTGAATTACCCCCAAAAAAGCTTGGATCTTGATTAACAAATATTTCATTCGATTTGAGTCTGTACAGTTGAGTTTATAATAATTTTTAATGGCATTACATTTTTAGCTAGTAACACTTGTTTAGGACTATGACTCTTTCTAGTCTCCTCTTCACACTGACTGTGATGTGTTAAGGACTTGGTGAAAAGTCTTTGTAGCTTGGGCCAAAGCGGTTTGCAGTCTGCTGGCAGAGATGTACACGTTGTCTTATCAGAAAATTGAATATAAATAGAAATACAAGGGGTGCCATTGCAGTTCAACAGAAGGAGAAGGAGTGTAGGACAGCAGAGAGTTGAGAAGCCAGCACAGAAACCTCTGAAAGGAGGGGTGCTGCTGGAGATGGAGGATGTGGGGGAAGAGAAGATTAACCAAGGTGGTGAGTAGTGGAGGGAGAGCTAAGAAATTCTTTGAACATAGTGCCTGGCAGCTTGATTTGTTCATGAGATAAGAGACGAGTTCTCAGAGGGACACAGAGAGGGGAGCAATTCAATCAAATACACAGATAAGGGGCTTGGCAACTGCACTGCGTTTGTGTAAACATGGCACGCAATGACACCACGTCTGACAGGAAGGGGCTGTGAGGGGCCAGGTAAAACGGGGAAGAGAGAAACAAGGAGAAACTGAGAATACAGATTGGATACAACACATCCAAAAAGATACACAAGAAAATACGAAGGTAACTCCAAGAAAATCATCACAGATTTTGGCCCAGAGTATATGAGCTAGCAGGATTTAGCAGGCAAGATCAGCCACTCTGAGTTCTCCATGGTTTTAAGTGAAGGTGGGTCAGCCAAAAGAGTAAACAGGAAAAATACAAATGACCCTGAAGAAGGAAACAATTCAACACAGCCAGATTTGGTTAAACATGGGATTTGATATAAACATAGATTTCATATAAACATGGGTGTTAGTTTCAGTGAGAGCTGCTAACTAGTGCTGTTTTGCAATATTTTTTATCAGCTGATAACTCTGCTGAACTGGGGAGGAAAGCAGTGGCTGACTTTGTATCACTCTTGCTTCATTTTTCTTTTTTTCACTTTAATTCCAAACCCCATGTGTTGCAAACACACCAATACTGGAGAGTAGCAAGCCAAAACCGGAAAGGAATGCTAAGTCTAAAGAATGTATACCCAGGTTGACATGTATAAACAAAAAATACATGGTTTAAGAATTGTATTTATATTTATTGTACATTTAGGAGAGAGTAACCTGTTTAAATGTATTTGAATTTCAAAGACCATTATTTCTTGACCAACTTTTAACTAACATTCTTCGTTCCTTTCATGACATAAATCATTTGCCATTATCCATCTGGGTGAATAAGGGTTATAACCCTTTTAAAGAAAGCCTCAGGCATTGAAGTGCTTCAGAGCCCTTCTGCAGTCAAGTAGGATATATAAATATATAAATAATATATAAATATATAAATATATAAATATATAAATATATAAATATATAAATATATATAAGTAGAAATGCACCACTTGCCTAGGACCAAGGTGACTGCAGAGCTGGAATATTGAGAGTCCTTGCAGAACTCTAGACACAAACTACAAGACCCTCCTGAAAGGGCTCCTCAGGAGGGCTGGAATATCCCACTAACACAAGTACCTCATTTCTGGAACCTGGCCTTGTAGGATGGCACCATTTTATACTGAAGGCTCCTTTCAAGAATTTTGGCAGCACTTTATATTGAACAGAAATTCTGTATCCTTTGTAGAAAAGAATTGAATACAACTGTCCTGAATATCTTAAAACCACTGTAAGTATAAACTTCATCATGAAGGGTGATGAATTTTTTAGGTATCCTACAAATTCTCTGCTTCAGTGCTTTTATAAAGCTGGCTACCATGTACCCTTTGACACTTTTCTGTCAAATATGGAGGAAAATTCAAACTATTTTAAATTATTCAGATTGAAGTTTGCGCTGCTGTGTGCTCTAAATACTCCTCTGTGCTGGGCAAGTTGAGGTTGCAGATAAAGTTCTTATCAACTGTAGTAGACTCCTTTATTTCTTTTAATCACCTTTGTTCTTTCCTTGCTACCTCCTTCAAACTGCTCTATTTCTGATTAAAAAAAAAAAAAAAGTTATTTTATGGATTGGATTTTTT